>OMNN01074106.1:0-10211 GCA_900302755.1 Chromis chromis | reverse complement strand
CTGACCGCAGACTCATTGTTACTTGAGTTTTTTCTTGTATTATTGTGCCCGCTGCGCTGTTGTCCTTTTACTGTACTGTCCTCACATTGAGCTTCTAGTTTTCACTGCTAGACAGTCAGCTTACATGTTGATTTCCTCCAGTAAAAAACAAGGTGTAACTTTTCTTGATTTAATGAAGGATTCTCATTTTTATATGTAAAACTGCAAAAAACACAAAATACAGAACAAAACATTAAATTATAACCAACTCTTCCTTTACATACACTGCAGCATCAAATGCAAGCAATACGAAACGGTGCTCCACAGCTCGTTAAGATCTAAACACTTCACCAAGCCTAAACAAACAACTAATTTATCTTTTGGTAAATAAAATACAATAATATGGTAAATACTTACGGACAAATGGTGTCCAAGGCAACAATGTAAAAGCAAAATCCTCAAGGAGTACATGAGCACACCATGTGCTCTGCCATGCATCTACTTGAACAGAACTCTGTCTCCGAACTAATTAAAACGTTTCACCAACAGGAGGTGCTGTTGTGCACACAAATCTCAACCAAGCCAGAACTTATCTGACTGAGGACAGAATACCTGTAATACACCAACAGTATGTATGATAAGCTGCTACGAGCAATAATGGTGCAAATTGTAAACATGTAATTGGTATAATGTACTCGAAACATGAACTCGAAACAAATAAACAATCAATCAATCAATCAATATGGCAATCTTGCCTGCTTAAGAAAAAGATAAAAGTGAGTGACAAAACTGTTTGTGACCTACAGCTATTTGCTTGAAGAAAAATGTATAATAATAGACACTGTGCCACCCCAGTGTTGTCTGAGCTTGGCCACCCCTGTAAAAACTCTGGTTCCACCCCTGTAAAAACTCTGGTTCCGCCCCTGTAGGAAAACAGGATCCAATCAAATCCAGTCCAGCACATGTGCTTCTTTTAAGTTGCGTTCAGGTGAAGTCTTGCCAACATGCTACTCCGTGTCTTCTTCATGTTATATGTCTTTTTAACAATGAAAAGAATTTGACCTGCTTCTCTCCCCGGCCTCGCCACCGTTTGATCTGCAAGGTGGCTTTAGGGAAAACCGTGTGAATCATCCGATATTCGCAGGTTGCTGCTTTTTACCTTTGTCTACAACTAGTTATTATTTAGACCTAATGGTACGAATAAAAACGTGTTTTCAATAACGTAATTCAGGCAAAGCAACGGACAGCCTCAGGCTAATTCAACCCTTACAGCTACTGTATGTTTTGGTGGCACCTTTTGCGCACACCTGATTATAAATAACAAAGGAGTTGCAATGACAGGAAGCCAGTTCATATTGTCAAATTTGTTGTTTATAGTTCAAAACTGCATCATTCCAGCTGATGATGATTTTGTATGGTTTCAAGTTCGGCTGTGTAGTAACTTTAATCTGCAGGTCAGATATATATAACTTACTAAACAACTTGCTTTCTACTGACATTATAAGGCTTTTATTGTGAAGGAACATACTGTAGATTCCTAATCATCTGTTAAACCCTTTAAGTGTAACAATACAGTAGGTTTACAGAAACACATGAACATTTAAGTGTTTTTGTTAATATTGCAGAGAGGAATGGACTGTGATATGAAGATGATGAAAAAGGTGAAGCTGTGCATGTCCCTCACAACAGGGAAGTTTGGATTAACGTCAAAAGTCAAGCAGTACAAAAAGGTAAATCATATGTCTTGTCTATTATTCCTCCATCACAGCCTTTGCTCATGTTTGTCTCAGTAGAGCATTGTGCTAATGAACTTTGTGTTAATTTGGCATGCTGGTGTGAAGGAAATAAAGAATGGAAATAAAAACTAAAAGACACACGCATGACATTATCAAACAGAATTCAGTGTTTTGTGTGGACAGAATTTGCTTGAATTTGTCCACCCAGACTATTCAGTGTTTTAATGTGGGTTTGCACTCTCAAACGAACTAGTAGATCAACCAATGACTGCAATGTCCCGCATAGATTGCAAAATGCTGAGTAAATGTCCCACTGTAATCATGTCAGAAGGCAGAGGCGATCATAAAATGCAGACTACGTATAGATGAAGAGATAAGTCAGCAATCTCAGTCTAAACAGGAGTGTGTGGTGGCTGTACATTAGTGTTGTAGGTTGCAAAATGAGGAAGTGTGTGCATTAGTTGTTTTCATCCAGCCCTTTCCTTTCATAAATAAGATCTTAAATCTTTGTGAGTATAACTGCGACGGATTACAGCAAATATTTTCTGCATTTATTTGATATATGGAGCTTTACTGCTTATCAGTGGTGATGTCAGGCAGATTGGGGGAGCATTTATCAACTGAAAATCTCTCCCCCAGATCAGCCAATAATGTGGAAAAGTGCTGCCTCAGCTCGGTCTGCTGTGGAGGAGAGAAGGGACTTTGCCTTCTAGATGACCTAGAGAAGTTGTGGTCTCAAATTTGTAAAGTGTGGGTTAGAAAACGGGAATAGGAAAAGCATATAGTACATGTCGGGTGCTGAGGGTGCATTATAAATGAATGCAATGAGACCATACAGTCTGTGCTGGAGAGGTACTGAAAAGGGAAGAGAGTATTCACTTAGACCTGATTAGTATGACGATAACAGCATGATGTGAAATGCTTTTAGTTTCTTGCGTCCTTTGACTTTGAGTTATATTTTTGCATATTAACCAAATATATTCACACAAATGCCCTCCAGCCCTGTTAGTCACTAGTTGTAGTACCAACTAGTCAACACTAGGGGGCAGCATTATATTTAGGCTAGTGGAACACATTCTGCATTTTCAAGTTTGACCCATTTTACTCCATCCCATTCAATAAAATGTGGTAATTCAGAAATCAAGTGAAATAAAACACAAGGCATAGTAAGATTGGTTCAGAAAAAGAAAGTTATTATTTAAGGCACACCTTAATAGTTTGCAACTTCATCACATTTGATTACAATAAACACACAGTGACAACTGAAGGACAACAAAACCTTAATAGGGGTGAGATTCACAAATGTGGAACGATTGTGTCCCCAGACTAACTTTTTGTTGAAAATCTGTATCACCTGGGTCAAATACTATTTGTCAGTGATTTTTTATTTTTATTTTCTGTTTTTGGGAGAGTAAACCTTTGCCCTATCAGAGGATTACCAATTGCTAACTTGATGCAATAAACCCACTCTTATTTATACGAACAAGTCAATATTAACCAATCACAAATATTATTTACTCCAGGTATTCCTAGCATTAGTCCATCCATTTAACTATCCCGCTATATCTTACAACTTATACAGGAAACCACCTTTGGATTTGTAAAATTACAACGACACCAACAGCAACAGCAACACAAAGGTAAGTCAAAACATTGTACCAATGTTCAATAGAAAAGTGCCAACAGTAGTGAATTTAGAGAGTGAAATATGTTTTAAATGTTACTACGAGAGATCAGAGGCTTGAAAGGATTGAGTCATATTGCAGCTAGATAAGATCAAGGTCAATTGAAAGACTTTAGAAATCACATTTTACTGAGTGACAGTGGAACAAAAAGCTCAGGTTTTTACGACATACAGTTAAGGGGACCAGCTGTGTGCCATATCTATGGTGTAAGGCATCCCTCTGGGAACTTCAGAGGCAGGTGTGGTTTCTTGGATGTGGTTTTTAAACAAGTTTATAGCAAATCTTACAGTGTGAATGAGGGTTTTCGTCTTGTATTTGTTTGTCTGGTGCTGAATTTCAGATTACTAAATACCATCTGCACAAGAATGTTGTTGCAGAGACAGATTGCAAATTGTATTCTTCTGCTACGGGAGCAATTAATAGCAAATACAACTTCACAGACTTATCTGGTGGCACATATGTAATTGGTTTTATCCAACACAAAAGAGGAAGGACATAAAAAAAAAAAATCGGACAAAAACAAACTTCAGTGCGGACACTAACAGAAAAATTAATCTTATCTAGGAGTCGGCTTAATCCTCGTCTATAAAACCATCCCTAAGGGAACAAGTATTCACTCACAGCTTTAGATTTTTTTTGTCTCTCTGTGCATAAATGCTACACTTTATGAAGAAGCATGTGCAAAGCAAGGTTCAGTGCAGAACATATAACATCTACCATCTACCTTTTCTATGTTTTCGTAGCTATAAACCTCTGTTTGAAAACCCAGTTGGTCATTTGCAGATTGAGGCAAACCTTTGTCCAAAATGTCTGTTTTTCTAAAGTAGTTTCATCAGAATGCCCATTTACTTGGTGTAATTAAACAGCTCCGTATAAACCTCCAAGGTCAAGAATGGACCTTGAAGCTTAGCTTGAAAACCATTGTTTGGTAGCGGCATTTTAAACCCTTGTATACTCGGCTTAAGAAAACTTGCAGCATGTTTTGCCTACATCTGCTACTGATGAAACTGGGACACCGTACCAAATGCTGCAATCCTACCGCCTTTATTAGCTTAACTAGCGAAGCTAAGCATCACTACAACCATGGATCTGCTGCTATGATAAAATGAGCCGTTCATGCTCAAGCCTACAGTTTGGCTCTATAAATTCTACCTTGGAGGAATCCATTGTTGCTGTCTTAAAAACAAAGGCCTTGTTTTTATGGTATTAAGCTTCCTTTTTAATGTTTTGTACTCTTAGTGTCATGCTCATTTCCCGCGTTCTGTTGATCACATGGAACAAAGCCATCCACTCAAGCGTTCTTCAATATATGTAGCCAGCCAAAGTCCTTGCGCCAATTTTTGCCAAGTCACTTTCCCCGTCGCACTGCTGAACTGTGTTGCATTTAAATAACCATAATTAACCAGAGTGTCCTGCCCTTGCAGCAGCAGTGGGTATAGCTTTCGACCATGGTTGACCAGTTGAGCAGGTGTGGCATTGTCTTTGTTTTGGCAGGGAAGTGACTTTCTTTTCACTTCAGCAGGCTGCCCAGAGTCGAGGCTGAGCAGACATTAGAGCACCACAATGATGTAAGGGAGCATGGTATGAGTGACGCTCTGCTGAGAGCCATTCTTTGTCGTGACAGGGAAGCAAAAAAGCGTAGCTCTGGCATGGCTGCTGCTCCAGGAGTCCATTTTTACTCCTGCAGCGCTGGAGTTCTTAATATTATGTTTTTTTTTGTGAGTAAACGGTGATGCACAAGTGCATACAGTGCTGCCTTGGTGTTTGTATATATGCATTGGTGCCTGTGCTGGTAGAACAGTAGGTGTGTGAGTGTAAATTGCTGATAAATAAGCTGTGGGCAAGTGATGAAGGGCTTAGTGGGGATGTTGGGTAATGAGAGCTATCCTGATAAGTAGGCAGCTGGTTCAACATTGTTGTTCTGTCCATCTTCTATTGCCTTGTTCTTCTCAGTCGTTGAAAGCTCAGAGGACTCGGAGTCCACTACTTTTCTTGACCTGTTGAGTAAAGAACATTTCTTTTTAATTGCACAACAAGAAACAGAATCATAGTAAAAATCACTAACTTTTTTAGATCATGCACATTTTATTGTCATGTTTATTCATTGTCATTCCCCTTGTGTACCCTCTAGCCATGTGATTCCCAACATTAAATAATGTTAGATTTCATTTTTAATTCTGCTAACATTTTATCATTTCAGCTATCCTGTTACGGCCAAACTTAGCAGCTAATTTTACTGACATTACTGCAGCTTTAATTAGGCAAATGTAGCAGCTAATGTTACCAATTTTTTTAATAATCTATTTTAAGTTCTGCCCTGTGATGGTGAAAATGAGCTGTAATTATTTCACCATTTGACCCTAATGCTGGTCCTGTCAGAACCAGAGTTAGCAATGTTATTGGCCTTTAATCTTTTTACTTTAACCTTTGACCTGTGGTGACATTGGCTGGCTGGTGTAGTGTTAAGCCGTAGTTCATAGTGACAAATGAACATAATGTGTGGTGTGAGTCCTACTTCAGTTCCCAGTAAATTAAAAAAGACTGATGAAATTAATACTGTTTTGCATGAATGAATTTTAATAACTTGTTTGTTTTCAATTTGTTTCGTACCAGTTTGTCAGTTTGGCTGTCTTTCTTGTGTTCTTCTGTGTTTTTTCATAAACAGTCTGTTCTTTGTATGTTGATCATATTTTCTCACTGACTAAAATACTTTGAATAATTTCATCTCATATTAATCCTGTGAACAGGATTAATATGAGATGAAAAAGGCATGGTATCTTTAATTAAAAAAAAATTACACCATTTATCAGTGCCAAACTGTAGAAACAGAAAGAATTGTCAGACTTTCCACTTTCTGATGGTGACATCCGGTTCTTGTCTGACAAATTTACAAAATGTAAGCTTAAATTCATGATATTTCACCAATATTATTTTATTGTACATGTCTCATTTAATATTTGCCAAAAATAAATCATTACAATAACTACATTATATAAAAAAAATCAGGGGCTATTAGGCTGAACTGGGCTGAACTGCAGGCTGTGTTTAAAACAGAACAAATAGGAGTATGGAAACTAATTAAAATGTAAGTCGTACAATATCTATAGTATGTAGATTTACCTTTTTTCAGTATTACCGTAGTATACATCTGGGGAAATGTTGTACATGATGATTTTTCTCTAATATTTGTAAAATAAGCAATTGAAAAATCAACTTGTTTTTTGTAGTATATGATTTATATGACTTTTGGAGGTCTCTCTACTTTTACATATGGTTGTGCTGTTCGCAGAACTTCACATTGCAGTGAAAAATTGGCTCACAAGTTATATAATGCTATTGTTTCTTATGAAACAATGAAATGATATATTCAGCATGTTGATTACCTATGCTTAGTACTTTTAAATGTATATAGCCCCAGACAGTCTGATCTCTATAAAATGAATCCTCTTCCCACTGTCAAGTAAACTTTTTCAGCTGAAGGAGGTCCTATCTCAACCTATTTTCCTCATCCTAATTTTCCAGACTTTAGTATATGTTTGTTATGCATTTTTGTAAACTATAGTTAGGGAAGGTTAGAACCAATGAATGATTTAGACAGATTACAAAAAGCAAGTCATTTTCAGTTATCTTACTAAAGATCTTCTTTAATGTTATAATTCAGTGCTGTTCTAATCTTGGCTCCCTCTTGCATGCGTAAACATTGCACCTGTTTTAACATTTAGTTATGCAAATTGATTCAAATTAATGGTGAATGTTATTCTTTTACCTGACTTTAATTTATGCAGGATTCTATTTACTTCCAGAAACATTTAATTCTCACACAGTATATAGTCAACATGGGGGGGACACTCTCTGCCTGTCACTGTGTTTCTGCCTTAATCACACACCCACATATAGTGTATGGGCCAGATCTTCTGCCTCAAATAGGTACTTTGCTGTCCCTTCACACCATCCTACATGCTTACACCAGCCAGCAAGGAAAACAGTTTTTTTTTTAAACTTTAAAATTATGCCTGGTTACAGTCTACCAACTACGGAATATTTCATTAACTGTATATCTGATCAACCAAACAGAGTATTCATTAACGACTGTAAGAGAGCATTAATTAATTCTACCTTTATTTTGAAAAAGAATCATTGCTTTTTGAATGTCTTTAATTTCACAACAAGGCTACAATGCAAGTTATTTTACAACAGGACAGTATTGGTTGCAGAGACTGTGTAGGACTGGTAATGGAGGTTACTTACTTTTCTCTGTTGAAGACAATGAAGTCTCTCTGGACATTATCCAGACGCTGCTGCAACTGCCCATTCTGGGGGGAGAAACAAACACAGAGCGATACTCAACAATCACTATTGGCCGTTGTGAAAAAGCAACAGAATCAGAGGCAGTCATAAATAGTTATTATCCTCAGTTTCTGAATTGATTACAATAAATGCACATAAAATTGTTTTGGTGTCCATCGGTTAGACACATAACAATTTCCAGCTTCGTAGTATCTGCTGGCTCACAGGACCTCACACACAGTATAGTGAAAAATATTCACTGTATACACTATATTCTTCTCCTTTAATAGGATGCCGGTTGAAGGAATTGACCTAACTTTAGAGGACACTTGTGCTCTGACGTCTCCAACTGCTTTATACATATTTGGCCCACTTAATCATGTGTCATGCCAGGCTGTCCCCACAGCAGTGTAGTGCCAATACAAGTAGACAGGTGCTTTCTCACTCTCCCAAGGAGGCAATGAGGAGGCCGATCATAGAGATACATCATTATTTTGACACCTGTGTGTGAGTGTGTGTTTGACAGAGAGACACAAACCAGCAGAAACACAAGACCTAACCTAAATGCAATTCATATTAGATGTTAAACTTCACCACATGCCTCAACCCAAAACTGCCCTCTAGGGATCTTCAAAATGTCCTAACTTTGTAGGATTTCCTAAACATCTTAATTATCAGGGCATCTAAGGGCACGAAGCCGTCATCCTAAATAAAAGGATCAAACACGAGGTCCTGTGTGCACAAATGAGCATGTGCAGCTTCCCCTCCAAGCTCAGTCAAATTGGCCCTCAGAACTCCGAAATGGCTGACTTCCTGCCCAAAGCTGTCAGTCACACGGCCCAGCAGAGAGGTTCTGTACAGGTGCTGCCACAGCAGGAGAGCAGCCACTGGCATCCAAAAGCCATCAACCAATTTAGGGCAGGAAGACAGAGAGGAGAGGGGGGAGGCGAAGCTCGAGGAAAAGGAGCAGAAGGAGGTGTGAGTGGATTCTTATAGTTATTTTGCAAGCAGGAATGAGAGGGAGAAATATGAAGCAGGTTTACGATGAGCATCCATCTTGATTGCTAGTGCGCCTTTGAGTTTGTGGTTAGGGGAGACTATTACTGCAGGATCCCAAAAGAAAACGGTATGTTCACATGAGCACAGAAAGAACATAAGTACATAACCTCCAAACATCCAGGCTGAAACTGTGAGAACAGCTTGTGTATGAGCGATGTCGACTACAAACGGGACAAAAAAACTAACGGGCAAACACAGACGGAGAAGGAATACAGTGCCGCACATCATTTGTCAAAGATGAGTTATGGATGTGATGCATAAAAGACATGACAGATGACATATTGTCCTTCTGATGCTGTCATAATGACGAATCATGTGTTGGATCCAAAGGCATCACAGAGCCTGACAGTACAAACGGCTTTTTTTGTATAACTTTTCCCCTCATACTGCATATAGCTCTATACCGGTTAATTTACAAAACATATGTGTTTTTGTATCTAGTCTCAAATAACCACACTTTTTTGTTATTTACAATTGTATTAGTCATTAGTTAATTAGCTGCAGAGCTAAAAAGCTTGCGATAGAGCTTCTCTCTGGTGCAGTTGGTGTACAAAGGAAGAACCTCACATGCAAAAAACAAACTGTATTTTGTAGCAAAACTTACCATTACCCTGGTCTCACTGTTGCCATTTTTGCACTCTGCATTATCTACATTCCTCAGCTGAGGAGTGTCTGTTATCTCCATTACAAAGCTGAGACCGTAATGTTTGAAGGACAAATGCTACAATAACTTTTAGCGTCTGGTTTGATTCTTAGTCACACCTCCGAACACGATCCTGGTGTTTGAGCTAATAAAATACAAAAGACAAATACTTTTGCACCTTGGTTGCTTTTACTATGGCTCATCTAGATTTTCACAACACCGTACATGCCTTGCTAAAAAGCTTTTCAAACCATATGCTAACAATTAATTCAACTCTAATGTCAGAAATGCTTATATGTCAAACTTTCTTAGACCTCAAAGAGTTATGGTCAATGTGATAACTGTTTTTTTTGCATCTCCTTGCCTACTCTGTCTGGATCATTGACAGTCAGATGGAGATTGTTCATTCCTTCCTTTAGGATTGTAGAAATGTACTGTATGTGTAGATGGGTGTACAGATAGTTGCATGTAGACAGAGAAAGCAGTGCTGGAAAATAAGCCATCAAACTCACTCTGTGGCCTTGCAGAGAGCCCAGTAGCAATGTTTTAACTGTAGACAATTCACTACTTGTTTCTCTCTCTCTGTGTCTCCTCCTCACTCTCTCCCTTCCTCACTCTCTTTATGTGATGCTTTTAAAAAGACAGTTCAGAAGCTAATTGCTCCAAATGCTAGATTAAACTTTCCATTTAATGAGACAAACCAACAGGGAGTGCTCTGCTGGACGAGAGCCCAACAGGGACATTTCTCAAGGTCCACTGTGTTTCTGTCTGGAGCTGTATATATATATATATACAGTGTATATATATATATATATATATATA
>OMNN01074105.1:0-43409 GCA_900302755.1 Chromis chromis | reverse complement strand
TAAAAATCTATCTATCTATCTATCTATCTATCTATCTATCTATCTATCTATCTATCTATCTATCTATCTATCTATCTATCTATCTATCTATCTATCTATCTATCTATCTATCTGAGTTACCGTTGTTGTTCCACGTGCTTAAATACAGGCAACTCTTTCTCTTTGGAGATGTCAATTTGGATCTTGCTACTGTCTGAAGCTGACGGTTTTGGAGGCACCACTGACTGGATCCACCTCTGTAGGGGTCAAATGGTTCAGATTTTTCCCTTTAATTTGTCACCCATCTGTATTATGTTGGCCTGCTACAACTGTTTAGATGAGAGAAACAAATCAACTGGGTATCTTTCAAACTTACAATCTTCTTAGAACAAATGAGTTACTTTCCCTCCACCAGAGCTCAGTCAGGAAACACAAAGAGGCAAGTGGAACAAAAAAAGTCCAACTTTGAAAGATACTCATAGATTTTGCTAAGTTAGACTTTGGCTAGACCATGAACATGTGAATACTGTTTTAAGAACTTATCTGTTTACAAATCATGCAAACACTTTATAAAAGATTTTTCCTAAAAACTGAAGAGCTTGTGGCTTTGTTACTTGATTGCCTTATATCGTTGCCAGGAAAACAGGAAAAAAAAATGTAAAGTCTGGCCTTTTCAACTCATCATTTCCAAACATGCAACACAAGCATCTCAGTCTCTCTTTCCTTATGATACCCAAGAGGGAGATTAGACTTGTAGCCAGGTGACATCAGCCAGTAACATATCGGTTAAAAACAACAGTGAAAAACAGAAACTGTAACAAAGAAACAAGTCTCATTTCCTGAATGCCAGAGAAACTCATTGCAGCTTTGTGTTGCTGATAAAAAACTAACCAATAAAACCAAAACTTACCAACTGAGCTGCACTCTTGTTCATAAACCTTCCGTAACTGATTTTACAGGGGGCTGTACAAGAATTCTATGTCTTCTATATATACGCTATCGTGCAAAGTTCTGCTACGTTTGCATCATTTCCTCTCCTTGTGGAACATCTGTGTGTCTGCGTGGTTAAATGTGCATCATCATGCAAATATATGTGCAGCGAGACAGAGGTTGAGCACATCAGCAGAACACAAAACCAGTTCCCTCTTCCCTCTAGTGACACTGAGAGCAGACTTCCACGTGATGGAAACTGACATGTAGATATACATATGTGATAAAACAAACTCATTCAAACATTTGTGAATATAAGCTGTGGCTCTGCAGCACTTGGTGGTCACTGTTAATTTAAAAAAAAAACTGTTTGTATTTTTGCATTTCTGCACTCACCTTATGTAATTTCTTGCATGCCATTTTTAGCCAGACCTGATTTAATTACAGTTTTTTGTCAAAAATATGCCATCCAAGTGATAATTTAACAGTGAGGAGAACAAAAAAAAGACAAAAAGAAACAAGGCCACACTATGATGGAGATGAAAGCAGGAGGTCAAGAGTTGCACTGACAAAGCCAGACTAGAAGAGGAAATTGCAAAATGTATTTTTGTCCTTGTGCAAGGGATGCAATTTACAACCTCAACACTCTCTAGAGTGTAAAGAGAAATGGGTCAATGTTTTTCTTTTGTTGGCTGCAAGAGGGGGCAGCAAATGTCAAAATATGTGTCAGTGTGTCAGGTCTGATCTGGAAAATGTTTCGACCCAACATTATTATGAATTGTCATACATCGATTGATGAAGGAAAGCGGCCTATGATTTCTCCTAAGATTGTCAGCAGCTGACAGTAAAACAGCCACAGACCTCTGGATTAAACATCTGTTTATGAAAGAACCTTTCTAAATAGGTTTTTGGATTCAGTAAGACACTGCTAATTGAAACAGGCTGAGAAATCATCAAGACATCTGCAGGTCTCTCTCTACCTTCATGCAGCTCCGGCGAACCTGCTTCATGGGTTACTTTGTCGACTTGCCCTCATCACAGAGCGTCTTCTATCCAATCAGACAGATGGGCTGAAGCTGGACACAGGCCAGCCTGGCTGCCACTCATGCAAACCAGGCACTGCACAATGATGGCTCGGTTAATGAGCGTTTAATTAGAAATGCAGGAATACAGTTCCTCATAGAATGTGTGTTTGTGTTTGTTTATTTGTCACAGCAACTATGTCTTACAGTAACTATGTGCTTGTTTGTCTTCAGAGGCCTGATTCACTTGTTTGTGACGGAGGGCGTGTGTTCAGCAATGACTAAGCAGCAGAGTTTCATATCACATATTCTGGACAATGATTAAGCTTAATGCCAATGTCAGAATAAGTCCACTTAATGGTTAATGAGTCTCTATGACGGACAACATTTAAATGATTCAGGAGTGAAGGACATTGCAAACAGAGTAAAGGGCAACAATGATAATTAAACATTCACTGGGAAATTTTGTCCACAATGATCATGGACCTTGATCAGATTTAAATGAGACAGAGTTGAATCATTGTCAGCATCATAATCTTTCATAAGGCCTCGGTCCAACGCTGCACTCATATTTTAGAACTCAAGTTCAGACAATGATGGGCAAAGAAATGCTTGTGTGTAGCATGCAGTCCTACAGCTTGGGTGGATGAAGTCATGGATAGAAAAGGAAAAAAAAAAAAGAAAAAACGAAGTTGTTGAGAAGATGAAAACGTGTTCCTCATTCTGGCTCCTAGCAACAATATATACAATGATAGTGTCTGTGTTACAGTCATGAGTGTTTAAATGTTCATGATTTATGTTGTGGGTTTAGGGCTCAACCTTTATTGTGTTTGGTTTTACGGTGATCAGGGTTAAACTGGAATAAAAGTGTCTGTAATGACAAAGCATCAGATATTGTAGAAACAGTCTGGATCAAACAGAAAACCTTCAGTCCGTCATCAAAGACAAGGACTTCAGCAGCAGAAACGGTGCTGAAAGTTCACTCAGCAAGGGAAGGGAACGATTGACTAAAGAAACCAAGAACAACTGAGAGCTTTAAAAAAAAAAAAAGAAGAAGGAGGGGGTGTCTGAAAATGTAATCTGGAAAAGTTTTTGGACGAGCCAAACGGAACTAATGAGAATACATGACACAAAAACAGATGACAGAGCAGAAAGGTTTGGAAGTATGAAGTTGCCCTTTAACTCGTTATGTCTATTTTCGGTAAAACACTTTGGTTTCAGGAAAGTTTTGCGGTGGGCTTTCAAGAAAGGAGTAAACTGCTCCGTTTGTCTGCGGCCTCTGAACTGTAATGTGGATTATTTCGAAGCCAGGGAGACAAAACCATCATCCTAGGGAAAACACTGAAGGCTGGGTTTAGAAAGCTGCCTGATTCTGCAGATGCAATGACTTAATTAGGTGAAATACTTGCGATCAATACAGTGTGTTCATCCTTGCAGCACATCTTACTTTACAATGCCCTTGAAAAATCCAGATTTCTAGAAAAGCAACCCTGAAAAGCACAGGAAATGTTGGATTAGATCCTGTTTATTAGTAATTACAGCTTGTATTTTGCAGTTATTGCATTTCTTGGCAATTTTAAGACTTTATTAAAAGCTTCTTTATGCCTCAAAGATATTATTCTCTGGAAAACAAGGGCAGAAATCTAATATTGCACAGGATATGAAGGGGTTCAGTATTTCCAATGCGGCCTGTTGTTATCATTAATTTGTTTTAAATCCCTTTAGGCTTATCCTGTTTTCACAGAGATATTTCCCAGATCTACCCGGATCTGATATATCACGGTGCGATATATTTGTCTGCTAGTCTCAGTCCGTCTCATCTTTCTTGACTCACATCAGCCAGTCTGTTGATCTGCACGTCTCTCTCTAACCGCCCGGCTATCTTCTTCGTCGTCACCCTGCCTCCCTGCGTTCATTTCTGTCTGTCTGGTAGTGTTTGAAAGTGCCCTTTACACGTCAGTAGTGAGGCGGGAGGTGGGGGGGGAGAGGTGTGGGTGAGGGAGGCGGGGGTTTCCATAGCTCTAACTAGGTCAGTGAGAACACACCCCTCTCTCCCCCGGCTATGCCCCTGCTCACCCCCCCCTCCCATCTCCTTTCTCTCCCTTTTCCTCTGCTCCCTGCTGTGACGCAATGCAGACTTTCTGCACACCTCCTGAATGTGAAAAAAACACTGCACAGTCTTCCATTTCATTGACTGAGTGATAACATCCTCCGAGTCGCCATCCAGCACACATGCAACAGAAACAATTTGCATTTCACAGGTGCCAATCAGCTCTGATGAATCACCAATCGCTCCTTGTGGAAGTGTTAATCAGACAGTTTCAATGCTTTGGCCCTAGCTTTTTTGTTGTGATTACAGATTACATAACGATCCGCCATTGCATAATGTTTGTGGGGGTTGTCAATCTGTGATCGGGAACTTGCACATTTGGAGGGGCAGCGTGCAGCCACCAGAAAGTGTGTTATTGCATTTGCTTTTGTGAACCCACTCCCACAGAAACTCCTCTACTGTATGTGCGTGTGTGTGCAAATGGGAGATATGTCAGACAACAATCACTGCATTCATCTGCAATTTCTGAACCTCACATCAAACTTTACTTGTGATTTGTCATGTGTCTGAGAAGTTTTCTTACAATCTGGACTGAAAAACCATGAAATAAGCATGCTAAAGTGCAAACTCCAAGTATTACATAAGCCCAGCGTGTTATACCACAATCCCAACACTGGATGTCTCTGTTTCTGCTGGCTGTGGACGATGAGTCATCTGGGCGGTTATATATGAACTGAATTACCACATCTCACCCATGCCTGATTCTCAAATGCAGCGTTTGTCTTGATAAACAAAAATGTGGGGTGAGAATTAATTTGTTGTATGTGTGCAACTGACCTAAAAGCAAGATATATGATAAACCCCGTTCAGAAACAACACAGGAGCTGCACAAGAAAAACAGATTTTTCAGTGTTTGCAGTGATTTGGTCATGCATGAATATGAAGTCATCTTTACAAAAGCATCATTCTTCCCTGATTAGATCATTTGAGGCAGTTAGAGGTCTTGCAGTAAAATAAAAAGGGAGTAGAGGATCTGAGGGAATATGGGAGGATGGAAGAAAATGAGAGGATGAAAGAATAGTGAGATAAGGATGGTGTCCAGCAGTGGCCTGTGGATGGCACACAACAGATTTAGGTCATCAGGCCAAAGATGGAAGAAGCAATGAGACGTGAGACAGAAGCGAGAATTGCCTCAGTTGAGGAAAATGTGCAGGATACTGGAATAACTTGTTTCTATTCACTGCGCTCGCAGGCTTTATTTATTCTAGATAGAAATATCACAGTGTTGTCAGCGTCCATGTGTTATTACACGTGTGATTGCGTGTGCATGCAGAGTGTGTACCCCCGGTCCTTATGTGTGTGCATTCGCACTCGCTTGGGTGTAACTGGGTCAGCTTCACATGGCGAACCACGTTGATTCACACTGAAGATAAACACAACCTAGTTGCCATGGAAACCCCTTTTTACTCCTGCCACATCTTTGCATGGCATGCATTTGTATTTGCATCAGATTTCTGTGTTAATGTTGACACAGACACGAGCAGCACAGCTTTCTTCCACCCTGAGGCAAACATGTATTTTAAAAGCCCACAGCTATATCAGTTATGATTATGGACAGATTAAGACTTCAGTCAGTCACGGCCATCTTTTGTTTTGATAACGCATTACTTAAATTAGATGTTCGGTACTGTGGCTGTGTCAACACCACAGAGTCCTCCCTCTATTCAGGCATTCGTGGGTGTGGACGTTGAACTTGCTTTGTGAGGAACAAAGAAGAGAAATGTGGAAGGGTGGGGGAAAGGGAGACAGTGAGCTACACAGAGAGACAATTGCTGCTGATCATGTTTGTCAAGACAAGTCCAGACATACTGTAGAAATTTAAACATAGGTGTAACTTGGTGCGTGTGTGTGTGTGTATGTCAGCATGACATTTACATATTCAAACAGCCACAGAAGAAAACTTTTCCATGAAGACTTATCTGAATTTAGCAACATGTAAGAAAGACGCGTCCTCTTTAGCAGACAGATTGGTATGTTGTGGAGGTACAAAGAGGTGAATGCTTGTTTGATTTGTGTGACTATTTGTACAAGGGGAATAGAGAAGAACCAATATTTCACTGTTCAGAGCTTACAGTAGAGAGCCCTTGACCTGCTTTGAATGTTTAGGTGCATAGAATAGAATAGAATAGAATAGAATAGAATAGAATAGAATAGAATAGAATAGAATAGAATAGAATAGAATAGAAATACTTTATTAATCCTCAAGGGCAAATTCAGTAAAATTCAGCATTCATGGTAGAATTCAGCGTCAGTAAATGTGTTTGCAGGAATAGGAAGTGTTTGCTGGAACCGATACTAGACATATTATAATGTCTAATAAACATATTTTGCTCTGACAGAATCAACATGATTGGTTTGGATTTGTTTTAGAGGTGTTTCTATGTGTAACATTGAATATCTTTGCTAAACGATCTGTGTAATTCAAAGTGTGATTGATTGAAAGGTTTCTAATCTGTGGTTGGTACATGGAAAGATGTGATATTACCTTTTTTTCAACTCACTTGAGAGCTACTAATTTCAGACTAATGACAGCAATAATACAGAAATCTTTCTTGTAAATAAAAAAAAAGAAATGTTAAATTTGGCAGAAAATTGTGTCCTTGTAAAACCCAGAGAATACAGTCTATAAGACTCACGTAAATCCTCATTTAACTGCTGTGCAATGGTCAAGGCTTAGGTTCAGGTTAAAATATACAAATTATATTCAAAGTTTCCCAATTTTATTACCATACTATAACATAGTGGGGCTGTGACTAGCTCTGTTGCCTCACAGCAACAAGGCTCAAACCAGCTGGTCGACTGGTGCCTTTCTCTGTGGAGTTGTGGTCCAGCTTCTCCAACATGTCCACAGACACGTATAGTAGATTAACTGGCGAGTGTGAGGGTGTATGGAGGATGTATCTTTATGTTGGCCTTGTGAAGGACCGGTGACCTCTCCAGGATGTATCCCATCTCTCACCCAATGTCAGGTGGAAGAGGCTCCGGGCCCCCGTGACCCTCTACAGGATGAAATAAGTATAGCCAATGGATGGATAGATAGATGTTATAATATATGAAATGCACTGGCCAGGTTTTGACTCTTAAATACTTGTTTGTCTATCAGCTACATTCAGGTTTCACTTCTGTGCAGGTTGTGCTAACACTTCGAAACAGATGCTGATGTTATCTATTTTTTAATGGCTCGAGAACTATTTTTAGAGACTCAACAATAGGTAATTTCCGCAGTGTAACTGAGAGATATGCAGGCCAAGGACACCGCAAGAATATATGTTCTTCCTGTCATGCATGTAACTTTGAAGCAACATGAGCACTCAGTGAGATAACCTATACCTTGTTATGACCGCTGATTGAACTCACGCCATTTATTCTGCAGGCTTTATCAAACTCTTGCTGTTGTGAAGTACATGAAAAATGAAACTGATAAGGAGAAACTGCAAGAAGCAGATGTGCGGGAGTGCAGAGTGGTAACAGGAGCTGGGGAGATAAAAAAGGAACGGCGAATGAAATATAGAAAAGATGGAGATAGGACAGAGATGTAAAGTGGAGTTGAGCGGAGGAGGAGGATGGGTAGATTGTGAGCATCTGACACACTGACCTAGTGACGCAGCAAAGCTCACAGCTCCAGATTACAGAGCCATGGCTTTGGGGAGGGGGGGGATTAACAGTGCCTCCAGAGAGAAGAAAACAGGAGATTAACATGAGGGAAGTAGGAGTGAGGGATTACAGCTCTGTGGATGGCAGGAGCCTGAAATAATCTCAGCAAACTGACTGGCACAGTGCAGCACGCATGCGTATGAGTGCGTTTTTTGTGGGTGTAAGCACTTGCGTACAAATTAGTACAAATTAGAAAATGAAAGGGCATTAAGTGGTGAACACGGCCCATGAAAAATGTAGGTTGAATTACCCCAGTTCACATATGCATGCAAACAATTTACAATATGGCGTGTGAGAAGCCAGACTGGAATGTAAAGAGCTGGTGCTGCTAAGGCAGAAGGATTGGCCATGGGGCCCCACTGAAACCATGTGCGGCCAATCAGTTACAGTTGGTCCCTCATCCCTACAAAGACTCTTTGATGTGAGCGAGGCCTTTAAATTCAACCCCGGGGAGTCACAAGGCTACACTGGCTTTGATCTGAGTCAGGAGAAACTGTATGCCATTCCTACCAACAAGACCTTCTGCACAGCAACAAAATGCCCGCCTGCCTGACATTCAAAGTGCCCAGATTCACGGGTGGGTGGGAAAATCTGAAAATCAGCTTTCCACTGTACTGAACACAGAAACAGAGTGTGTGGGACTGGTTCTCTGCATCTAGATGACCTCCATGTGTCTGCACACTGTCACCAGAGAAGCAAGTCCAAACCCTCTGTAGCACGGTGATCAAAGAGAGTCACCAACGTTGCATTTTATCCATCAGGACTGCTCTATGAAATTTTGCAGTCTGTCTCATCTTGGAGAACCAACACAGGCTCTTCATATCTGCCACTTTAAATGACAGGTTCGCTTCCCAGTGTTTTTCTGTGACTTCAGGAGACTCAAGAAAAAGCGGACGTGGACTCTTTTACCACTTTGTGTGTGCTGCGGTTCTGCTTGTTGTCACACAGTCTGTGATATAAACATTCATCCGTTTCTGTATCATTTTTTTTCGCCGGCCTCCCCCATCTGCTCCCTCATCCTGTTATGCTGCTGCTGGCAACCATCCCAACACTCTAAGCTTTTCTTCTTCTTCTTCTTCTTCTTCCTTGCTACTCCTCTCTCACCTTTTACTTTATCATCGGGCAACAAAATGTCTGCCACATAGGAAGCCATGCCTCAGCCCTCCTCCTCCCACTCCCTCTCTTTCTCTCTCTCTCTCTCTCTTTCTCTCTCTTTGCTTCCTCTGCTGTCGAACTGAGCCGCGCAGCAGTTATGTAAGAGCTAAGGTCAAAGTGTCACTGCCGTTGTCAAGGGAGACATAGAACAGAGGGGCTTTGCAGGAGATGTGCACAGGGCGAAAGAGAGGGAGAAACAGTAGACACAAGAGAGGAAAAAACTGTGTCGAAAAGGCTCGGAACATAAGGATCTGGACATGTGTGCATGAATAAAAACATGACGTTGATTCAATACGTTCAGTTTTGGCTGACACAATTGAGGCCAGGAAGTGCATAAATAAAAATAAGATACGCAGATACATGCGGAAAAACAAGGAAGCGGCAGAGGAAAAAGGTTTTGCAGAGGAAAAAACAAAAGAATGTGCACACCTATGTCTGTCTGTTAGTGTGGGAGAGAGAAGAGAGGGAGGGGAGGGAAAAATAATCTGTGACTGTAGGTGTTCTGTGCTCAGCTGCTCCACTAACCTAGTTTGAGTAATCTCTGCCTTCATGCTGTTTCATAACACTGCTGCCAGAACATTGCATCATAAAGCCACCCGCTACGGCAACAACCCCCCCCCCATTCCCAGCACCCGCCCAGCTCCTCAGCGGCACCCACAGTCACCTACTGTCCCGAGTGCACATTTGCATGAGAATCCCTTTCATTTTGTAATTATCATTAAGCCAGGAAAGATGAGCTGTCAGTTTGTCCGCACAAAATGTCCTTCATAAGTGCAAAAATAACTGAAGCATTCGCTGCAAAAATAACAACAAAAACAGTGCGGATAAGTTGCTGATACTCAGATACAAACGGGTTAAATGAATGCAAATGTACGGCTGTGATATGTTCCTGCATGTCCAGCACAGAAATATGGACATGAAACAGGAACCAGACTTCCGTAAATCAAACTTCACGAGGTCAGTGGGTCTAAGCTCCACGGAGTTCTCCAGAGAATAAACTGAGAGATGGTGAGCAATCACCAGGAAAACAGCCAGGAATATTTTCGAGCCTGTTAATCCAGATGAGCACCACTGAGGAACAAAGCTCATTTGAGTGCACAGGCTCAGATAAATATCGTACAGGTCCACAAAATCTATTGTTCTGTGTCATTATTTTAAAAAAAAATCTGAATCCACTGTGCTGTTTTTTCCCCATATCTTTGGGGAAAATGTGTTCATGATCATAAATAGCACAAGGACTATTACAGGGGCTACAGGGACTATTACAGGAGTAAATATACTCTGGTGGAGAAATAGTACTTTTCTTGATACTTTGGATTTTGGAGAAAGCATGTGGAGGATTCTGCAAATGATTATTGATTATTCTAGTGTCTTGCTTCACAAAATAGTGTAAAATGCTAATCACAAGTTCTCCAAACTGTGGCTGTCAGTCCAAAGCCTATTAAAATGAATTGAAGAATACTAAAACCAGCAAGTTAGAAAGTACATTTTTGATTCACTGATTGATAGCTTGATGGATAAAAATCCTGCTAATGTTTCTGCAGGAGTTTTGAAGGCACTTCACTTTGAGGTTTTCATTTTTGCAAGCTCATTGAGGCTAAATGTTTGCATAAAATCATTCAGGTCAACACCATTTATGCAAATTTGATACACTGAGTAAGGTGTCTGCTGTCTGATACAAAAAAGAAGTTCAACAGGTTCAAAAGGTTCCTGCTGCTTGTTTTTTTTTATTTTTTTTTTTTAACTTCAGCAACATCCAATCAGGTAGTTATGAAATGTGATGACATAGATTTACAAGCTGGACTGTGCTGGGACACTGTGTGATGCCAGGGAAGTGGTTGAAAACAACATTATAAAGCAGAAATGATTGCAGGTTTAATTACCTTCCTATCGCCTGGTGGACGGCTATCGTTTTTTTATTTCTCACAACACTACACTGCTCTGTGAAGGAGAACCGAGCTCTAGTCAGTCATCTGCGAAAGGCCACCTTAAAACTCGCTCCCGATTGCGCGCGCCCGCGAGCGCTGAGAGAGGAGCTGTCGGCAGTGAGATCATGTGAGAGTCCACGCTTGGAGAAAGTAGGTTAGCAGGGTAGACTGAGAGGAAAGCAGGCGGAGAGTCACAGAGCAGAGGGGGGGTCTGAACGCCGCTCCTGCATCGTGGGACTATTCTGTCAAAAAAAAAGTTGATCCAAATCTATCCACCAGCGCGCCGAGACGGTTACGATGCGATCTAAACCTTCCTCCACTTCTTTATTTTGCTCGGACTTAACCGAGCGATAGAAACAGAAGAGTTTCGGGGAGTTTTTTTCTGCTTGTTTTTCTTTTGGCTTGTGCTTTTACTGCAGCCGGGACAAATATTTACAGAGCCAGGTCACTCTGGCTCCAACGCTTTATTCGCCTGTATCCTGTTATTTACAGTAAACCCCATGTAGTCGAGTCTTCGTCTTCCTGCTCACAGACAAACAAGAAAACACCAAAATGAGAGGTAAGTTGGATTTTCATGTCATGATCAGTCTGCGTGCGTGTTTGAGTGAACTTGACCGTGATCGCTGTGGTGTGGTTTGGGTATGAGGCTGGAACAGCCACATGTGTGCGCACAGGGACTTTGGAGTTGCGCCTGTTTTCCTCCCAGTGCGCATTAATCCCTCATGACTGGATTAAAGCTGCACAGAGCCCCGAGGCTGCATGCTGAAGTTCATGCAACGAGAAAGAGCTGGAGGCATGGCTGCACACTCAGTAGAATCAACTGCAAACATTCTGTTTCTGTTTTAGCATCTTTCAAGTCTGTTCGTGATGAAACCAAACCGAGCCTCCACTTGGATATGTGCGTAATGGTGATTTTTTTTTAAATTCGTGGTGGTGCCAAATGTGTCAGTTTGTGTAGAAATGTGAGCCAGATCTCACCTGAGAGTCCTGTGGATTTTACTAGGGGGGGTTCTTGTTAGAGTTATGAAATAAGGAGAGGGAGGGGCATGAGAGGAGGTTGTTGTTAACCAAAACTAGAATTATGTAATCGAAATGTTAGTCAAGCCTATCAGGTTTCTAGTTAGGTGGATTAAACATAGAGATAGTGATTGTTTTGCAATTTTGAACCAACATCATGATGATACATTTAAAAAATCTTATATGTATTGCTACATAATCATCTAATTAGGTGATATTTTGTATTTTTTGGAAACATTAACAGTCCTGATGATGCGTTTAAAGTATATATTCTCACAGTAGACTTTATTAATGAGAGTCTGAGCGGTGTTGCTGGAGTTGTGGTGGTGTTGTTGTGATGTGATGGCTGTGCCAGCATGGCTGACTGTGTGAGTGTACAGAGGGAGAGGGACCTGGCTGTTCCACTGACCTAGTTATGTCACCCACCATTATACAGCATTCATAGCGGAGGGAGGAGGAACGACAATGGGAAGCGTCGTGCCGCCAGACGTGCAGCACCATGTGCGGTTACAGGCGCGCACTGACGGTCGGCCTTTCAAGCGTGTCTCTCCCTGACACTGGCTGATCTTGAACTTGGCCAGTGGGGGAGGAAATCGTTACTGTCTGTGTGCATCCGGAGAAATGCCAGAGATGGTTAAATATGATACCAGATGCATAAAAATAGGCTCAAAATATTCAGAAATTCCAACCAAAGTGTATTTTATGCACTTAAAAGCCATTTACTCTTGTGCATCCACATAGTTTTTGTGGAATCTCAAAATAATAATTAAAATTCATCCACCTGCAGCATTTTGGGTTCTCGTGCACACATAGCCCTTTTAAACAAGCTTATTCTAACTGCTTAGTAATGCTTTGTTCTGCTCCTGTGTTGCAATTTTTAATATAACAATCTTGTGTTATGCAAGACAGGAGAGTACCTTCAAGAAGTTTCTTTTTTTATGGCAAAGGGAGGAAAAAAGATGGACTTTTGCACTTTAAAAGGGGGAGTGAAGGGGAGGGAGGAAGGAGCATGGGGGCCTCTGGTGGAGGGAGGTTCCCTCTCTGGCAGGATATCCAAATGTAAACAAACCACGGCCCTTTCTTAGCTGGCTGCACTGAAAATGTAGGTTAGTCACACAGCCTGCCATTGCCTCACTGGAAAGGCACGTCAGCATTTTGATCCCAGTCTGAGCATGCTTACACACATTTGCGATCATTTTAGTCCAAATCGTTGAGTCATTCTAACAGTTTTGGCTCGCTGACAGACTTTTACAGAAGCCTGTTGTGATGTCTGGACCTTTGACACTTCGTCTTGTGCTAGATATCAGATTGAAATTGTGTGTTACATAAGTAAAAGATCACAAGACTCCATGTCCCAGAGTGACACCAGACACCTATGAAGTTCATAGCTCTGTTCTGATCTACCCTGTGTGTGCCTCAGCTTGGCCTCCACTCGTATTTGCATCTTTTAAAATAAAGACCATTGAATGCACCAGCAGTCAGATTGTATACGTGTGTTTATGCTGAGACTCAACTTCATTGTTCTGCTTCAAGTCGGATCCGAGTGAGATAAAAATATTTCTGCGAGGTGTCAGAGATCGAGGTGCTACAAGGTGTAACCAGAAAGACGGTTTCCTTCCTGGTTACAGCCAGAAGGTGTGAGAATAAGCTGCGTGTTGTTTTTATATCTGAGAGTATATCTTCCTTCCTGAGACTTAGCGAACTTCTCGTCTTGGGGAAACTAAATCATCTGGAAAACATGCTGCGCTGTGCATACCTCTAACATGATTTCAAAGTGGGAAAGGCGACGAGGACGACCGCAGCGGATTGTTGTTAGACAGCTCTGTGTAACACTGTGGGCCTACACCCTACTGTGAGGCATGACACAACAAGTGCCTCGGTGTTGCTAATATACATAAAGCTCGAGCACAAGGCCCTCACTTCATGTTAAGTGAGTTTTTTTTCATTTTGTCAGTCAAATGTATGAGCAGGTAGTAAAAAAAACAACCTAAAAGAACATCCAGACCTGTGTCCTCAGGGGCGGCTGTCATTCTTGGTGTTATTGTAACCCTTGTAATGAGGAAACAGAACGTACTTGTGTTACAGGTTTTAAGATTATACAACGAAGGAGCACCATCTGTGTGTGTGTTGTTTGCACGTATTTGGTTGGGAACATGTGGAAGGTCAAAATTCATCTTCCTCTCCGCTCTGCTGTTGACACACTGACACAATGACTGTTTGACATTGTAGCCGAGGGGCAGCTCTTGGAGAATGATTGGCTGTTTGTTCCTCATTAGATACAGAGAAGTGAACTGTTGGCAGCACAAAGTCAGTGATTTTTTTTCTTCGCCTTTCCCCGCCACACCCCGACTGAATTAGCCTTTGTAGAGATAACAAGGTTACACATTTAGCCAGCTGATAAACACTCTGGAGGCCGATGTGTTTGTCTGAACCGTTAAAACATCAGTTCCCAGTTTATTTTGTTAAAAGGTTTGGGTGTGCCGCACAAAGTAGCCGCCCTCAAGCACCTGCTGTACTCAAACATCGATCTTTGTTTGCCATTTGTGTCATTTTTCCTCATAATGTGTCGTTGAGTGATAAATGTTAAGTGCTGCATGCCGCCTTCATGCATCATGTTCGCAAAAAGAAACAGCAGGACTAGTATTGATGCTGGTTCTCGAGAGAGAGCTAAAGGTCAAATAGCTCAGGCTGTGCACGTCAGCAATGATATTCAGGGTTAAAGGTAAATGTTGGATCTTCATTGGCTTCCATCTCAGAACAGTGAAATGTTGTAGAGATTTGTCAGTTAATTGATAAAACAGCAAGTATTTTTTATCATCAGTTAGTCCTTAAAGTCACTTTGGAAGCAAAAGTGCAGGAAATCAACTGATCCCAGCTTCTTAAATGTGCGTATATGTTGGTTTTGGATAGCAAACACAATACTTTTTCAGTGTTGGACAGTGCAAAGTTTACATTTGTAGAGGAAATAGTTAATCAGTCGAGAAACTAATAGATATAAGTAATCAGTGATTAAAATAAGTGCTTGTTGGGAACCTATTTTTCTGCTGGATTGTCTTCAGAGCATCCCTGCTAACTCCCTGGACTTATTAATTCTGTGCATGCAGTGTAGGTAATTAGTTTAACCAGCATGGCTGTTTTTCATTTCCCAGCTTATGGACAAGACGGTCACTTTAAATAAGGGAACATTAAGGAGATCCATTGGTTTCTGTCTCTGGGTATCTGCAGAGAGTCAGAGAAGAGCAGTGAGAAAGTATTTATGTGTGGTTGTAGCAACAGGGGTGGGTGGCTGGGCATCTGTGTAATTCTGGCTCTCAGCACAGGACAAGAATAGAACGGGTTGAAACAGAAGTTCAATGTCAAAGACCTGAGAGAGGGGTAGGGGCTGAATAGCTGACATTCAAGTTCAGAGCTTGTGCGATCGGAGTGGACTATTGCCAAGTACAGTATGGGGCCTTTACAGTCATACCAAATGTGGTTTGTTGTTGATAAAGCTGCACAGCATGGCTCGAATTACTCCATACAGAAATAGCCTCATGGGAAATCAGTGGAAATGTGTGTTGTGTAGTAGCCCAGCTCCTAAGTGCAGTTTTTCTCGGCTTATGATCATCGCCTCTCCTGTTTAATGTTGCAGTTACGTAACAGAGCCAATTTTCTAATGCGAGCTACAAGGCTACGGGGAGATGTGTTATGGGGAAGTCTGAAGTATTGTTCAGCTCCACCTTAAAACTGGTCTGCAGAGAGCCGGGACCGCGCTCCCCTCCCTCCTCCCTCTCCCCCTGCAGTGGGAAAGTGTGTCAGTAGGACAGAATGTCCACATGGGCTGACAGGCTACAGCAGCGGAGTGACGGATGACTCAGCCAATACCAAGGAGGCTGGGAACGCTGCTCAGCCAGTGGGAAGTAGAGAGCCTGCGGAGGGCGGGGTGTCAGTGTTGCTAGAGTGAGCCTGCTGAATGAGTGTTGTGAGGAATGCTCACAGACAGGAGTTATATAATCGAGAGATGCGGGAGGGGTGGAGGGGAACCTGAGAGAAAGAGAGGAAGGGAGGGAGAGGGAGGAGGAGGGAGATATTTTTTTCCATTGCATGTCTGCAGCTGCCCTGATCAGTTGGAGTATTTTAGTCAACAGTTTTAGCGAAGAGACAGCCGACTGTGTCATTAAGCAGAATAAGAAGTGGAAAGTTGTGCTTTCCAGTAGCTAAGAGTGCAACAATTCCTCCTCAATCCCTAAGTGGTTTTCCATATGGCAAACTTAGTTGTGGTGAAAATAGTGATTTGGTGAATGAGTCTGGGATTATACAGACGATCTTATGATATAGTTGGGGTTTTTTAAACCTCCATCAAGAGAGAAGGAGTCTTTGTGTATGTATCATAAGTGCGAGTGTCATGTGATTCCCTATCTGTTTGTGTTCCCTCACGGGGGCCACAACCAGGGTGCAGACAAACAGTTCATGGCAAGTTATCTTCGCTTGTACTGTGTGTGCTAATAGAGGGACAGTTTGTTTTCTGGGCTTTTGGCATCAATAGAAAAAAAGAAAACAGCATATGTCCCTAATTGATTCCACATTGTGACATCTTGTGTATCACTCAGTGGACTCATTACAAGTTTTTTTTTATCTCTGATTACAACATGCAGGGATCTGCTTCAGCTTCTGAAATGTGTTAATTTCCTAATGATAGTAAAACACGACCGCAGGGCTTTTCAGATAATCCTGCGTGTGCAGTACAGCAAAGTTTAGAGATCATAAAATAGACAGCACGGACAAAAATAAACCAACAAACTGTAAAAGATGAGAGAAAAAGCTTGTGTTACATGCCTCCACAGTAAAGTAAGGGCTAGTTTTTACCAGCAAGGGGTTTACAGAGAAGAGGTTTCAAATACACACAGACCCACAGGCTCCCAGACTGCCGTCACACTCAAAGGGAACTGACGTAAAATGTAATTATATGTCTAAACCTTGTAACATTGTAAGTAAAATCTTGAATTTAAATCTGTAACTCAAGGGCTCCTGGAGAGAAAAAGCAAGAGAGAGTGTACTATAACAGCTCAATGAGTACAAAATGATTAAAAGCCTTGAAGCTGCATTTTGTATCAGCTGGAGGCAAGAGATGGCCTTCTAACCGAGCTCAGAGTACACGGAGTGACAGAAAGCTTATAGTGACAAGATAAAAGCATGGGTGACCTTTTTAAAGTCTACAGAAGACACAAAGGACCTAATTTTGGCCAAGGTTAATAGGTGAAGAAAACATAATAGCACAGCCTAAACGGACAGCTGTCAAAAGAGAGAAAAGAAAATGTGTGTAAAGTATGACCGGCTTGTGTTGCAATAATGGAGAAGCTTTAGAAGTCTGTTACGTGTTGCACCTAAAGTTAGAGAAATAAAAAAAGGAATGTTGTCATGTTTACAAGTATAGTCGTGTATCACGAGCAAACCCTTGGAAAAGGATCACATGTTTGTTGACAACATGCCCAAAGGCCTTCAGATAAATAGAGGGTAATAATGGGGAACACCAGAAGGGGCTAAAGACGTCAGTGTTTAAGTAAAGGAAGATTAGAAGTAATCTACCACCGGAATCAGCAGCGATCAGTGAATCATTAATTAATTTAGGAACACTGTGGTTCTGTATGGACAGATGTCTGGGGGAAGCTTCTCAAAAATATTACTCATGAAGAAAATAATTTGATGAACAGTGATTTTAACGGGCTGGCACTGAGGTGTGCCAAATATGGGCTTCTCTGAGAGTCTGCGTTATGGGATTTTTTGGCAACAGTACATAATATGGCTGAATACCGTCAGGCAAGCCAAATATGTAACAGCTGCGCTTCACTAACAGATGTGGACTGGCTGTCTGAGATGAAGTGCAGCTTTCCATGTCAGTTTGAGACACTTTATGGAACAGTTTTCTGACCTCTCTTGTTGTTTTGTGGTCCTGCAGCTCAAATCGAGGTCATCCCCTGTAAGATCTGTGGGGACAAGTCCTCAGGAATCCACTATGGAGTCATCACCTGCGAAGGCTGCAAGGTGAGGAGGAAACTGCACTTTAACCAGCTTGTTTTATCTAAAGTTTTAAAAGCAAGTCATTTACAGTGTTTATATGTGTCTGTTTGTGTGTTTAGGGTTTCTTCCGTCGCAGTCAGCAGAACAACGCCATGTACTCCTGTTCCCGCCAGAGGAACTGTCTGATCGACCGAACTAACCGCAACCGCTGCCAGCACTGCCGCCTACAGAAGTGTCTGGCTTTGGGCATGAGTCGAGATGGTAAACGCAGACTAAACATTGTGCTTTAGCCTCTTTATAAACTTCCTTTAATCATGACATTCATGTCTAAACTTAACATTCACCACAACTGACTTGGTTCACTTACATAAGGGAAGTAAAGTAGAGTAGTAGGTTTTCAGTGAAGCCCAGGGTGTGAGTGCCTTTAAATTAAAGCTGATACCAGGAGAATTTGAAGCTCTCAGCAGCAATGTCCCACATCAGCTGTCGCATGATGGCTCGAAACTGGTTTCCATCTTCGGTAGGCTGCAGAGAGAAAACAAATACAGCATGTAGACTGCAGAGGTGATGAACTGTCATCATGCAAACTGGATATAGAGCCCAGAACATACAGTACTCATGCATGTGGTACAGGAATGCCAAGTGAGCTAGAAAAGCAATAGAGAAACAGCTTTTGAAAACAGATGTACATTTTTATTTAGTTTGTATGCACATGTTCTGCTCTCATATTCAGAAACAACAAAATATTTAGTTTTTTGTTACAAAGACAAATGCAGCACATATAATATACATTCATATATTAGATGCGAATGATGTAATTTATTAAATGTCTTGTCTCTCTACAGCTGTGAAGTTCGGCCGGATGTCAAAGAAGCAGCGCGACAGCCTCTACGCTGAGGTTCAAAAGCATCAGAAGTCCCAAGAGTGTGTGGGCTCCGGAGGCGGGGGCTCCACCACTCTGTCTTTACCCAGGGAGGATGGAGTCTGTGGCGGCGGTGCGGAAGATGTCGAAGAAGGCCTGAGCCGGTCCTACAGCAGCGGCGGCTCCAGCTCCACGCTCAGCGACCTGGATGACATCGCAGCGCTGCCTGACCTGTTCGACCTGCCTCTGACCCCCGAGGAGGCCAGCGAGTACTGCAGCCTGGAGCTGCTCGGAGGTGGAGGAGCCAGCACCGGGAACACCTCTAACTCATCATCCGCTTCTTCCTCTTCCTCATCCTTGTCCAATCAGAATTCCCCGCAGCAGACTATGCTGGACGGGGCAGACACCAACGGGATCCAGCTCCTGCATTCACACTCTCACTCACATCCGCTGCTGGGACACACACATATGCTGCTGGACCTGCCTGATGACTGCTCAATAACAGATCTTGGTGAGTACTGAAAATAAGACACAGCAAATCATTTCTTGTCGTTTACCTATTGCTTAGACAAAGAGAGCGGCTCAAGAGTAACCTAAATCCTTAAATACTGATCGGTGCCTTGATAAATTAAGAGAAACAAGCAGGTTTGTCATGATTCACATTAAATATTTCTTTGTTATTGTGGAATATTTGCTGTTAGTGCTGAATTTCAGTAACAGTAGGGTAACAACAAAAACATTTTTGGTCAGAAGATAAAATCAGAGCAGTGCTGGGGTGATTATTGCATGCTTTACTCTTGAATATAATGATACAAGAGTGTAGCACTGCCTTTTATTTGGGAGTTTATAGTTAATTCTCAGCCGTGCCTCACTGGAAAAGAAGCTGAGCAATGAATGAAACACACTAAATTAAATAAAAGCAAATATAATTTAAAGGCCCTTTTGACTCAGTAAAAGTTTAAAATGAAGGGCAAGGGCATATCTCATAAACAGGTTAGCAAAAAATAAGCAGAATGATAGCAGCAAAACAGAACATGGACAATATTAAATGGGCAAAACAAGCAGTAAATAAGCCGTATGAAGACACCACCTCTCCAAAACACAGTGGCAGATAAAGGGACGGTGGTGCAGTAGTCTTTATAAAGGTAAGGCAACAACAACATTTTACAGATTCGTCTCCAGAGACCTTGAGGAAGAATAAATTCTATTTTATTTTATGACTGCTGGCAAAAACAAATTGCAAGCAGGCCTTGAATGGGGCTCTGGGGACTTTTAAAGGAAGCAATGAGTAAATATTGTGACTGGTGGGTAATAAGTGCGTGAGGTGGAAAAAATCCCAGCAGTTGTGGAAATAAGGTGAGAAAATGAGCCATTAGCACTCAGTCTCGTCAGGGGCATCGGCAGTAAATAGCAGAGCGGTGCAAAGCATCTAGTAATTCAAGGTCGCACTGTTATGATCTGTAGAGACGGAAACAATATCAGTGTAACTCTTCTACACTCTCGCTGTCAAACCTTCTACTACCACAACTAACCACAGTGAGACAGTGCTAATGTTGGTGTGTACATTTTGTTTTACAGAGCGCATCACTCAGAGTATTGTTAAGTCTCACCTGGACACGTGTCAGTACAGCGCTGACGACATGAAGAGATTCACCTGGGTACAATACACACCTGAGGAAACACGCGGTTTCCAGAACAAGGTACGCAATGCATACTTTTCTTAATGTCCGTAAATGCATATGAAAAGTACTGTTTTTGTAGCCAAAGCATGATAGAGCTTATTCCTCTGTGCCACAGAATTATATCAATCTCCAGAAAATCACAGTTAGCTGTACTAACTACACCACACACCTGGCAAAAGTGCAGAGCAATTGTCATGAGATTTCTTTTTAGTAACAACGCTGAGGTTAAACTCCAGCAATGCTCCAGAAACACTGTATCTCATTATAATCTACCAGTAACACAACACAACTGATGTGACCTTAACTAAAGTGTTAATGCAGGACAAAGTGAAGTAGATGTAATACTCACATCTGTTTTTGTTCCACTTTTTCAGTCAGCGGAGTGGATGTGGCAGCAGTGTGCACACCACATCACCAATGCCATCCAGTACGTGGTGGAGTTTGCCAAACGTATTGCGGGCTTTATGGACCTGTGCCAGAACGATCAGATTATACTGCTGAAAGCAGGTCAGTGTCGTAACACGCTCAAAAACTTAATTCACAGAGTTAATTCTTACTAAGTAAACAAAGTCTTAAACTTGCTAACTTTAGTTCCTTCTTGTTTTTTGTCTCCAACCTTCTACCTTTCCCCCCCTTTTTTTAAATCATCATTCATTTGTTTGAATAAATGACACACACCTGGTCTAAACACTGGGGAGAATTACACGATTCTGGAATCAAAATTCTGAACTTATTTGTTATCCACTCAACACATATATATATAAATGTGACATAAAATACGTATACGGCAATGCATTTACTTTCTGTAAATGTTTTGAACTTTTTTGAAAAATCTTGGTGGATATCCATGCTATCCTGTTGATTTTTAAACGGTTCAAAAAATGTCTTATATATGCTGTGCTGCGCCAATCTGGGTCAAAATTATTTACATATTGTTGTGTCTTTTGTGCATGTTGAGTATCTTCTACCTTTTCTGTCTTCCCCTCCCCCCCTTGCTCCTCTTTGTCCATCTCTCCACGTCTTTTCTTCCGTCTGTGACCACTCTTTAGGCTGCCTGGAGGTCCTGCTTATACGTATGTGCCGAGCTTTCAACAGCAACAACAGCACCATCTTCTTCAACGGCAAATTCGCCTCGGCTCAGTTCTTCAAAGCACTTGGTGAGGATTACAGTTGTGTGAGCTTTAAAACAGTTAGACAATCAAGAGCCTCAAGCTCTCAAGCATCTAATTGTTTTTAATCTATAAGACAGTCGCTTCAATCTCGGCAACATCAGTTCTTTAGAGAAAGATCAGGCTTTAAAAAGAAGAGATTGAAAGCCTCCAGCTGGATTTTGCATTCTAGTTTCTGCCTGTTTGCCTCTTTAGCATCACCAGAAATATGTAACAATGCACTCTAATGGAACAATTCAAAACAAACACCATTAAACACAGCAGTAAGTAGCTTGATAAACTCATTTTAGGAAATATTCTCCAAGTTCTCACTTGGATTATATCAGTCAATACAGCAGCAATTTTGAATATTTTTTATAAATATTGGGATCCTGTGACTTCTGATAGGTCAGGCAGTAAGAAAAATATGTAATTTCCTTTTATATGGTAATGGAGGTTTTTTACAGTAGGCTGAGATAAAGGACTTAGTCAATCCTTTTACATTGTAAGTTCTCCTGGGTACCTCTTGGTAAGACTCTTAAAGTCTTCGAGTTATTATTTTTGACAATGAATTCATGAAATATAATGTCTTTGTGCAGGTTGCGATGACCTGGTCAGCGCAGTGTTTGATCTTGGAAAAGGACTCTGCCGTCTGCAGCTGTCTGACGAGGAGATGGCTCTGTTTAGTGCTGCTGTCCTCCTATCACCTGGTGATTATTTTTCTCTGTTTCTTGCACATATACACACACTCACACACACACACACACACACACACACACACACACACACACACACACACACACACACACACGTTCATAAACACAAACATGTTCAAGAAGTGGTGAAAATAATAGTCATAGCAGTCAGGGTTGTTCTGTCCTTGGTGAAAAGAAAAAAAGGCCACATTAACATTCAAGAGTAACTGTTACTGTAGAGGAAAATTTTCAGCATTTGGTACAATATATTTTTGCTGTAGCTGTCTGCCATGTGGGTTATTCAGCTAACTTTGGATTTTGTATTATAAAACTGAACATTTTCTTTATTATTTACATTTGTTGATTACTTAGTTTTAGAGTGGCAAAATGCAGATAAAATACTATATTGTCATTCAAGTAATGCTTTAAAGGTAGCCTCTTCGTTTCATGCAATGAAGAATTTGAACTCCCAGAACTTAATTATTACTTTAATGGAGATCTGAGAGTTTTCAGACATACCAGATTATTTACCGCTATTATTTCCATTTGAACAGTATATCTGTGAAAGAAACATAGAAACATCAAATATTTCACACTGTAAGGAACAAACACATAGCATATGCTGATTAGCCACAACATTAAAACCACCTGCCTAATATTATGTTGGTCCTCCTCATGCTGTTAAAACAGCTCTGACATATCGAGGCATCGGCACAAGACCTGTGGGAGTGTCCTGTGGAGTCTCTATGGAGCCTGGATGTTAGCAACAGGTCCTGTGGATTCAGTGGGTTAGGGGAGTTATGGGGTGGTGGCTCTATGGATCAGGCTTGTTCCAGAGCATGTTGTGGATGCTCCGTCAGATTGGGATCTGGGGAGTTTGGAGGCTGGTACAAGGTTTAGGGCTCTTTGTCGTGTTCCTCGAGCCGTTCCTGAACAGTTTTTGTGGTGTGGCGGGGCACGTTGTTCTTCTGGGGGAGGATACTGCTGTTGGGAAGTTCCTTTACCATGGGGGGAGGGGTGTACTTAGTTAGCAACGTCGTTTAGATGGGCAGTATGGGTCGATGTAGCATCCACATGAATGCCAGCACCCAAGTAGATCGCTTTACCTGTCGGTTTAATTGTTGGGGCTGATTAGTGGCATTAAATATGATCTTAACAACCTTAAAGCTACTTAAATAGAAACAAACTGTGAAAACTCTGCATTAAGGTGTTAATATCTTTGTGCCTTCAGATCGACCCTGGCTCACAGAAGGCCAAAAGGTTCAGAAGCTCCAGGAGAAAGTCTACCTGGCTCTGCAGCACAGTCTACATAAGAGTGGTGCCTCTGATGAGAAACTGGACAAGGTAAACACAAGTCACCGCTACTCTTCCTAAACACAGCCACACTGTTCATTCATCTGTTAATTCACACGCTTACCTTTGTATTTGCTCTGTCCCCACAGATGGTGTCAAAGCTGCCCATAATGAAGTCTATCTGTAACCTCCACATTGATAAACTGGAGTTTTTCCGTTTGGTCCACCCAGAGACCGCCTACAGTTTCCCTCCACTGTACCGTGAAGTGTTTGGCAGCGAGATGTCTCTGCCGGACTCCACTGACAGCTAGAGAGACAGATAGACAGCACAAGAGAGATGGATAGTGTATTAAGAGGTAGGGAAGCAAAAGGAGAGACAGAGAAGGGTAGAGATGTTGAAGCTCAACAACCAGCAGTTAAGAGACAATCCAGGACTTTAAATACTCCGTCTCCCATGATCCCAAAGTAGTCCTCCACTTTCCCAGCAGGCAAAGCACCTTACACTACAGACCACACATGCTCATGGTCCTCTGCATATTGTAGCATTAACAACAAGCGCATGGGCATCGTAATAATATCACCGCAGCCCACTTAGCATGTAACAGCTCCAAGCTCTAATACTTGTTAAACTTCTGATCCGCTGTGGATCAACCCAACCAGTTATGAATGTACCTCATCAATAAGCACCAGTGCACAAACGAAAACCCAAACAACAGTGAATGTACAACCTGCCACTCTGAGACAGAGTTTTACTCATAGTGTTAGAATGAAGTTGATCAATAAGTCTCACAATTATTACAGCTCTCAGTCAATATTCCTCTGTATATTCATGCATCTCAGTATGGTACGCCTGCGTATTCATACCGACAATATTCTTGTACTGACCATCACTTAGGGACCAAGATCATGAGTCAGAGTTTTTTCTGATATACAAAAACAGACGCATATGACTCACAGCTTAGGCTGAACTCATTCATCAGCTCAGAACCAGTCTCACACACATTTAGACAGTGTTCGGTGCTGCCTTTTTGTAGGCTCTTGTAATGCAATGAGAAACCTCAGTCCCACACACCCCTTTCCTTGTAAATGCCACTTAGAGACAGGACAAGATGAAATTATGTTTAATTTATATACACATTTATAGACAAATATTTTAAATAAGAATGTAAATAGATGACTATATAAGTATATGGAGAGAGTTAGAATGTGTGAGTTCAGTTCAGAAAGAAAGAAAGGGAAAGAAAAGTGGATGGCGAGACATAAGAAGAGGGACAAAAGATGGATAAGTGAGAAAAGCTGATATTTTGGACTCTTTTTTTTCTGGACGATTTTTTCCTCTCGTGACAGTACTCTCAGGTTTCCACGGCAACAACCCCTTCTTGCCCATGACGGCAAAGGCCATCACGCAAGCCATGGGGTGGACACTTGTTGCAGATGCGACACAGCAGGGGAGGCAGTGTGCTCAAACAAGGGCATCAAACAAAGAAACATTGCCTTGCATTTAAACTGTCAGCTTTCAGTCTGCACTGTTGCTGCCCCGCCCCCTGCCTAAAGAGACAAGAGGACAAACGGGACACTTAGGAAAAGAGAACGCAAGGCAAAAGATGACTTCAAGAATTGTACAATAACAGGGGACACACCGGGTCTCCCCGCCTGTTTCTAACCAGCAGCCAGTACAATAGTTGTAGTATAACTGTCTTTCACTCATAATGTTTCTGTATGTTAAAGGCCGGGATGACGATGGTCCATGCTATGTATCATAAACCCTCCTTGCTGGTTGGTGCAACTGTATTATTTTGTACATTTGCTGTTCCTCTCTCCTTTAGTCCCAAACCCAACACATGTCGGAATACCAAGCACTTACACTTTCCTCTTTCTCACTGGACACTCGTCTAAAGCCAGACAGAGCTATCAGCTGCCCCCCTGAGTTGGTTTTTTCAAAGCCAGTAAGACTTCAGTCTGTCTGTTTAATCATTTTTATTCCATATCCGTCACACCGGATCACCAGGAACTGTTTATCATCTTCATGTACATAACGAACACAATTTCTGAAGGCTGTTCTAGCGTTGAGATGATGATGATAGTGTCTTACTTGGGGTGCTGTGAAGTTCTTGGGCAGAGTCCGAGGACCTGCCGCCGCCTGCTGCTCAGGGAGCTAGCTGTGATCTCTCGTCCCTTTATTACCAGTGTCGTCTTTTAGCCTTGTACTCCTCACACCTTTGCACCTAAGATGAGACCCATAACCATAATCACTGTGGCCGTAAGTTCTATTTTTGTGAATGTTACTCACAAAGTGTCAAAGCCCTTCCTGTTTGTCCTAATATTGTAACATTAAATTTAAAATGCATAGGATTTTGAAGAAAAAAAAATCAGTTATAGTTAAATTTTATTATTGGGGTTTAAATGTTTCTTTTGCTGTGATTTTCCTTTATTTGTCAGTCTTTTATCCACATTTTTCTTTAACTGTCTCCACTTTTGTCTTGTAAAGTAAGTGATCTATTTTTTTTAATTCAAGAAAGATTAGGAAAAGTACAAACAAAAAAATAGTTTGTCTCCCTTCTCTTTCCCTGTATGACAAAATGTACAAGAGGTATATTACTAGTCCAAGAGTAACTGAGTCACACAGCTCGATATATATTGTTGTCCAATGGGATACATTATATGTGGTTTTAAGAATGTAATAAATGGTTTCTTTTTCTTTTGAAATGTTTGTGTCTTATTCAAGCTTTCGGGTTGATATATACAGTACTGTAAAGAGTTTGTTTGTTGTTTTTTTTAGGAATTTTAGATGTTTAGGCCCTTATCCAGCATGCAGTATCATCAGGGAGGCATCTGACTTCTCCCAAATCCATTGTGCATCATGACAATGACCCGAAACATACAGCCAGACTCATAAAGAGTGATTCTCAGCCACAAGAGTGATGCAGCAGATGTCCAGGCCCCCGCAGGATATCATGGAGTCAGTCTGGGATTACATGAAGACAGAGAAGCAACTAAAACAGCTTAAATCCACAGAAAAACGATGGAAAGTAGTTTTAAATTGCTTAAAACGACCTACCAGCCAAGTACATTGGAAAACTGCCCAAATGTACCTGGGAGAATTGGTGCTGTTGTGAAAGTAATATCTGGTGTGACCACTAAATACTAAATCAGTTTGTGTTTTTGTGTTTACTGCACTATATGCCATTAACAGACAAACATAAAAATGACTGGTGTCTAAAACATTTGTACAGAACATATGTTTAACAGGTCCTTGCATATATGGTTGACTCATAAGACGGCCTCTAAAATCACTGACCTGATATTATAATTCTGCACATGTTAAAGGCCACGACTGTTTGATATCACTAATGAGCCTTGTGTTATGCTATTATTTCTCTGATGCCATTAACTGTGAACTACAACAATAAGTCTTTTAATAGACATTCTGATAAATAACTATTCATTTCCTTTATCAATCAAAAGCTCCAACTACTCTTGGCTGCAGTGTCTCTAATACAAGAAGCTGCTGCTTTTCTCAGTATTATATCATAAATGAATTATCTTTTACATTTAAAATTGAACATGAATGGTCTTTATTTTACAATTTTTTCTTTGGAAATATTAATCAATGATGAAAATAACCATTATTTATTATAACTAGACGAATAAATATATTTCAAATAGGCCTGTCATTACAACTCCAACCATTCTTTGCTTGCAGTGTCTCCAAAACAAGCATTTCCTGTTTTTGTTAGTAATGTATCGTGAATTAAATATCTCTTGACATTTAAATAACATTTAAAATTTATTAGGAAAGTTCTTTATTATTCATTGCTTTTTATGAAGCCAGTCCTTCTCAGTAGATGTGGTTTGTTCTGACTAAAGACCTCAAATTTTCAGTAAAAAAAAAGTTCCTCAGCAATGTCATAAATAAATATGTCCAATGTAAATATGTTTATTATAAATGGAGAATTAAATATTCTTCCAAATATAATTTCTTTACCCAGAAGTTGGCAGCAGAAGTGTACAGTACAGTAATGATGCATGGAGGTCTGTCAAAGTCAGCAACTCATTTACTGAGTCAGTTTGCAGAGAAAGAGGATGTCTGGATTCATGTTTTGTGTCTCTATGGTGTACAGTCTAGGGTTGTTGTTGTTTTTAATACAGTCTATGGTTTCTGTACAGTTCAAGGTTTTATACAGTCTGGTTTTGACCCACTTTTTCCCTCCAGCAGGAAGGAGCCTCCCACATGCAGCCCAGGCCAGGAAATTGTGGTTGCCTAGCAAGTTTCTCATCTACAGTGCAAAGTTTGGAGACGTGTTGCTCGACTGCTGTTTGTGCTGTGAACTCACAGCAACTATTTACCACATATTTTTCCCCTAAAGAGGTCCAGGTGGCAACTCTGACGGTGCAAGATGTCCGTCGCAGGATTTAAGAAGCAATTTTACAAAGCCAGTCAGGTAAATGCACGACTTTTTTTTAAACACAAGCCAGTCGCTTAGCTAACCAGTTAGCATTCTCGTTACTTTTATTGCGTTAGCTTCAAGCTAGCTGGTTAATCAAAGTAGAAAATGTCACGGGTGACGATAAAACATTATTGACTAAGCAGCAGCTTTATGAAACGATTTAACTTGCTGTATACAACCATTTATGCTGCTAATAAACACTTCAACGACTGTCAAAGAGTTGTCGCTCACGGGTAACGTCAAAGTTAACCCTTTGCGTTAAGTTAGCTAATGCTAATCTAACTTAGTTAGCAACGCAGCGTTTTAGCTAACTAGTTAGCCTACTTAATGTTAAACGTGGCTGTTCCATGGTATTTTTTTTGCTCAAGCGTTCTGTATTCAAGCACTTTACGTTACTTTTACTTAAAGGTTAATCGAGTGAGTCGTCAATTGGTTTATTGTTCTGAGTTTGCAGTCAAGTTTCGACCAAACACTTACCTTGTACTGGTGAACTTTTACTTTTACTCTTTTAACACTACCTGTCTGAAGTTCCTGTTGCCTCTGATGGACACAAGTCAGGCATTGTTCGGATGAGTGTCTGGTGTAATGAATATATTGTGTAAGATGGTTGGTGTTCTGTGTTGTTGTGTTTCAGGAGCAGTTTTGTGGTTGAAAACTAACGTTCATGTTTGTTATCTCAAGCTTGTTGGATTGCACAATGTTTTTAAAACAATATAGCACACAGATGAATTGCCTAATGCCTTATGTTGATACCAAACTAACTCAGTATCTCATATGTTTCCAGTTATAGCCCTGAAATGAAATGTCAACATCTTGGTTTCACTAGATAATGTCATGACATGGTTATGTTTTGAAGTTGTTTGTGTGTGAATTAATTAGAGTATTTCCACTCCTATGTATTGTAGCTTATTAAAGACAAGTCATGATCTGATGCCAGTTATTTGTCTCTAACAAAGATCCGTAACAACAAAGAGGCACTGAGATGATTTACTATTATATACACTCTAAATCAGTGTCTTGTTTTCAACTTTGGCAAAACAGTTTCCATTGTTTAACTTGTCATTTTGAAATTTAAGTTTCCATTTTGCGCAGTCAGTGTGTTTGCCGTAGTATGCATGAAAAACTTAATGCTTAATTTAACATAGGCACCAGATTGACTTGGAAGTTTAGAGAAGTAAGTAAAATATTTAAACAAATGGAAAGGACAGTTTGCCAAGTTGTTAAAATGTCTGATTGGTGTTTTTGATTGATTGTGCGCAGACTTTTACAGTAGTTTATGTATCAGTGACACAGCCCTGCGTGTGCTGCCTTAAAAAATGTTGGATTTATTGAGCCAGGTTTATGTCGTCCTTCCAAATGGTAAGTAGCACTCGTCCCTGCTAGGAAACAAATTAATCTACCGGCTTAAGGCAGTTAAAGCCGCCACCACAAACATGAACCTCAACAAGTCGTGGCCTGCAAAACTGGTGTCCAATGTTTTGAGGACACTATCCTTGTAACAGGTCCTTGCTTTGGCTTGTGATATGCAAGTGGTGGCTTCTTGCTCAGTGGGTGTGTAATGGAATCCTAATTATGTGAATACTCTGCCCAAACCAGCTTCCAGCTCTTAAGTAAGACGACACAGAGTTAGTCAGTGAGGTGGCAATGCAGCAGTCATAACCAACCAAGGTTAAGTACACAGAAATCATATATTCCTAATAAGCTCTTGCAAAACCTGAGCAGTGCAGGTGGATTACCAATGCCACGGTACAGTAGTTCTGACCAACTGTCATTGCCAAAGGATTAACTATTGGGACATACAGTGTAACCATAAACCTGTAGGACCTATATTGAATATCTTCCCCTCTATTAACACACGTCAGGCCTGGCATCTTGTGATTCAGGCTTTGAATGAAAGAAATGGGTGGAGTAGGAGTCTAATCAGTTGTGTTAGATAGTTGTCTAACAGGGTCTGTGACATTCTGCCATAAATAGATACTTAATGAATTAATGAGTTAACAGACTGACCAAGAAAACAAGACTTGTTAATCAAAATGTTGAGTACTCTGAGAGAGCAACATGTCACAATAGTTTGAGTTCAATCTGGACTCATTGTATACATTAATGCATGTACAATACCTGAGTCAAGTAGGGTAGAGCCGGCTGTCCATTGTTTCACTGGCATAAGATGGAGCATCATTTCCTAATGTGTTAACCATGTCTTCATGGATTTCCTTGGGAGACATGCCCTTTCAGGACAGGTACTGTATCACAGCACGGTCACCAACTCGGTTCATTTTGCTTTAATGACCGACCCTACCCTACTTGACTCAGGTATTGTACATGCATTAATGCACACAATGAGTCCAAATTGAACTCAAACTATTGTGACATGTTGCTCTCTCAGAGTACTAAACATTTTGATTAACAAGTCTTGTTTTCTTGGTCAGGCTCAAAACTTATCAATCACCCCTCATAGAGTAGATGGGAGGTGCTTAGTGCATTATGGGAAGTCCTTCAGCACTCTCAGCCTATAACTAAGCAAAACTAAGGGATACTTCAGGGTCCCTGAGCAGCCATAACTACAAGCTTTATCAAACAGGGAACTTTTAAGCCTAATCTTAGTGGCAAGTAGAGAGGGTGTCTCCCTCCTGAACCCAAACTGGGAGCTTTTTCAGGAGGAGCCTGATAACTGAAGCCTCTGCCTCCCCTTCTGCTTTTGAAAACTCTGGGAATCACAAGTAAACCTGCAGTCTGGGAGTGAAGTGCTTTATTAGGATAATATGGTAGAATAAGTTATGCTTCCTCTTGCTGGTTCCTGTCAACATTCTGGCTCCAGCATTTGGATCAACTGGAGTTTTTCAGAAAATTGTTACAACCTGATATAAAGAGTTAGAATAGTCCAACCCAGAAGTTAGCATTACATTGAATAGTTTTACAGCATCAGTGGATATTCCTAATTTTAATAATGTTGTGCAGGTGAAAGAATTTAGTTTTGCAGACTTGTTTCCTGTGTGAGTTAAAGGACATATCCTTGTCAAAGATAGGCAGTGCCATCCAGAGTAAATGTATCTCAGTTCAACATTTCATCTAAAAGACAAAACCTGAACCATGATTTATGGACAACAGCAAAACACATTCTCTTTAGAATTGGAATAAATGTTGTCTAGTCTCACTGTAATTCACTTAATTATTGCAATGATTGTGGTAGACAAAGGCGATCACCGTATCAGATTGACGTAGAAATGTGTCCATAAGCTCTGATCATTTAGAATGTGCACAGGTGATGAAAGGCTGTGAGCTGCCTTGTGTCAGCAGACTGTCTGTGCTGTTTCTTCATGAAGTCCCAACACAGAAGCCAGCAACTGATGCAACAACACTGAAACAGTCCTCACTGAGGATTTCATCACATCATTAGCTTCTTTGTGCACTCGCTAAACTTCATGGACTTTATCGCTTACTCTCTTTTAAGGATTTTTTTGGGGAGCTAAGTTCAGTCTTGATTTGATGGTGACAGTGTGAACAGACAAGAAACATGAGAACAGAGTGAGGGTGAGTGACATGCAGGCAACAAAGGTCTCAGCTCCAAGTGAACCAGATACTTTGGGGTCATGTTACTTGCTTAATTAGTTGTTGTTTTCTTTAGCTGTGCTGACATGTCTCCTTAAGCACTGGTATTGACAAAAATATGTCTGTATTGACCTCTTAGTGTGATGTATGCAGGGACTATAACTTATTCTAGTATTTCCCAAAGTTAGGCACAATCAGATATTAAATGTACCTACATCTGTTGCCAAATAAAATTTATTCAGAATGTTTGGTGACAGTTTTTGTTGAAATATCAATAATATGAGACTTTGTTGATCTCCATAGAAATTCGTTTTGGACTTGCCACCTCCCCATGGCATGGTCAAAGGTTAGGGTGAGCTACAAAAGAGTTGGCTCGTCTGAGCTACTCAGGCAGGGAGCTCAGTACCATAACTAGAGCCCTAATGATGCAAAACCTGAAACGTCATGAGCAAAATCTTTAAATATATTGTAAACCTCAAAGGGAGACATTGCAAAGATGCGATAATTAAAGTGATATGATGTGATTTTTATATGGTTGAGGCTGAAGAAAAGAGAATAACAGTAGCTCAAATGAGAGAAACTAAAAACATGGATTACAATCTTGAGTTTTGTATGTTAGATATTTAATTTTAGATCTTTCACTACTGGTGAAAACATAATTGCATCAAGTAGACACTTAGATACATAGATTATGAGCAAACTCCTTCTTATTAGATGATAAGCGGACATGTTCGGATTGCAGTGGAGCTGTCGGTGAGTATTCAGCAAATAAAAAGCACTGCAGACTTTAATTCATTTAGCTGATGAAGTTTGTTGTCATCCAGCCCCTGAGATCAGAAAGACGGTTCAGGAGTTGGACTATTTTTGCACATTCAGGGGAACATGCAGCTGTGTGTCATCAGCGGCTTGGTTAAATGGAAAAGAAGACCCAGAGTTCACGGTGCGGTGCGGTTAAAAATGGGTTTCAAATTTTCATTCTCCATTTATTTGGATTCCTTTACAAATGTACAATTGTCTCTCAACTTTAGTTTTTAATTGTTTGTGTTTGGGTCGTTGCTTCAGAATTACATTTTTTAAATTTTGAACTAAAATTAAATAGAAAAATATAAATTTCTGTGGTTGGACTCCATTAGCAGCCAATGGGGAGTCTACAGCCAGCCTTGGATGCAGGAGTACCACCCTATTTTGGGAGGGAGAAGAGTTGTTGTTCAGATACAACATAGAGTAGCATCCTTCTACTGCTTTTTCAATGTGCTTCTCCCGATCCTTAAGTTCTGGTGGGTTGCAGAGTGGGGTTTTGGTAGATTAGGCTTGTTCCAGGAAATTATGTAGATGCTCGCTTGGATTGAGATCTGGTTAGTTTGGAGGCGGGCTTTTTTTTAAAGATTTATTTTTGGCCTATATGCCTTTATTGGATAGGACAGTGGATAGTCAGAAACAGAGAGAGTGGGGAAGGACATGCAATAAACGCCCAAGGTCGGAATTGAACCCAGGACAGCCACTACCCTTCTGCACTTGGGTCACGCGACATAACCGTTAGGCTATCGGGGCACCCCACCTTGTGCTTTTTGTCATGGCTTCTGCCATGTGGAGGTGTGCTTGGTCTGCAACAATGTTTATATGTGTGGTATGTGTGTAAGTAACATCTACATGAATACCAGGATCTAAATGCTTCCCAACAAAACATTACATTGTAACAAGATGATCTATGTCGTTCTCTTCACCTGTCAGCAGTTTCAGTGTTGTCACAAGTTGGTGTTTGTTGCCCCACCCATTGTACATTATTTACTTATGGAGCAATGGAATGCGAATGAAGAATCTGGACAAAGTAGTATCAACTCTTAAGCATGACATTGAAGCAACTGAGGTCTGCACCTGTGTATTTTTTAAGAGCTGTATATTAAAAGTTAATCGTAGCATCTGGACTTGGTTGACCCTTGTGGCCAAGTGTGAACGGTGCCAATGAGGGTCGACGTTCACACCTGGCCACAAGGGTCCCTAACGAATCCCATTGTGAGATGGAAGGACCTAACGACTCTCATAATGAGGCAGGGGCAACACTCACCCAGCAGACTGGAGTTTCAATAGTGTTAATGGCTCCCGGAGAGTATAAAATGTGGAACTCCCAACCAGTCCGTTTAGAACTGATGAAGCCTCTTGGGTGAGAGGTGGAACGTCTTGGAGCTAACTCAACCAAGTCCAGATGCTTCGATTGAAACTACGAGGATAACCATGATCTGAATTGCTGAGAATCTTCACAGAGAAAATGTGACACCCCGTTATATATATTTTTCTCTTTAAGATTATCCAGGTGGAAGCTGGTGATATTTACATATATAATATTAAGTGACCATGTGTTTAGTTTCTTCATACACAGATGAAAATGAAAAGACTGCATCAAACAAAGCTCAGTTTTGGAAAGAGAAGAGAGAGTTGACAAGATGAGGACAGTGAGAGAAAAACATGGATAGAAGGTAAAGGAGATCAGAGAGGAAGAGCAGGTGCTCCCCAATGTGCCAAGGAGAGGATTGGCGTTATGTCCCTGCGCTGTTCAACACAAACAAAAACCAACCAATTACATCCAAACAATTGATGCATAAACCTGATTCTCGTGTATTTCAAGATAATTTATCCCAAACATTGTAAAATGCACATTTGTAGGGGAACATGCCTCCGAACCTCCTGTCAAACTCAAACTCAAATATAAAATGGCTTTATTATTTTGATGTGGCAGCATTAACGAATGAGATGATTAATGTTTTTGCAGCAAATTTGACCATATAATACAGCATAGAGCAGAATACATTACTTGCATGTTAATAAAAATGATTTTATATCCTCCCTGATATTTCCTTTTTGATGTTTTCTTTGTGCAGTTTACAGAAATGGAAAGGTTTCTCCTCTGTAAACAGAGCCAGCAGAGTAATCACAGATTTTTACTCCTGTGATTAGGTCTTAGTGTGTAACGAGGAGTAAAGTTTGAGTCCTTGTTTCCCCTGGAGGTATTACTTAAACACAGTGCAATTTCTTATCATTCTATACTCTTGAACTTTCAAAAAACAAAGTCCCTTCCACTATGAATGGGACTTTAAAGTAATGCTGCTTGGATTTGCTGCAAAACTCTGCTCTTCTGCTCAGATAGACCGAACCTTCTCAACAAGGCCTCTGCTGCTCGGTAGAAATAGTACAGTAGAGGGCAGTGAGAAGTGTTATTCTAAGACAGGGCCGGCAAATGTTTGCATGATTTGCTCTGTACACACAGCAGGCTTAGCCCAAGGCGTTTCTTGTTGTTGTTCAGAAAGCACTGCAGAATGTAGTCTGACATGTTTGCAGAGGTCGAGGTGTGGCACATCATTCAAGAAAAGGCGTGTTGTTATTATGGCACTATTGGGTTTTAAACATCCATTAAGTGAAGGTGAAATTGCAACTAAAAGGGATGCTGTGCCAGTACCTACACTCAGACACTGGACTCATCTCTTGATTTAAATGAGACAGGGGTGTAAACAGTCCAGCACTGTGTATTTTCAGGCTGCAGCAGCAAGATTGACCTGGCATCCTCAGTGCTGGGACAAACACAGCGCTGTGTTAGATCAGTGGTGAATGAGGTTGTTGTTCTGCGGTTGAACATCGTGTTCCGGAACCCAAACATCCTGCTGTAGAGCGCGAGCGAGCGTGAGACCCTCGCGCGCTCACCGTACAACAGCGCGTGCACGGAAACGTGAGATTAGCCCGCGTGGTTGCGGTTAGTTTTGATATAGAATATTAATAGCATGAAAATACGACAATCATCCTACATTCGATAGAAAGACGCGCTGCCAGCTGCACACATGAGGTTTAAACTAACATGTCGATGTGTTGTCGTTCTGTGACGCAGTAGACACAGATCCACATAAAAACACTCGAGTTCTCAGGTGAACAACGTGTCCTGTGTTTTCTTTACGCCCCGTGCCAGTTGTTCAGACGGAGGCGCGTGCCCGCTCCAGCTCTCCTTGGCTTACACGTGCTGGGTACGTGAAGCCACGCCCCCAGACAGATTGCTCTTTCACGTGAGTGCGGTGGGGGCGGGGGCACGTGTTTGGCCACGAGTGTCTTGCTCTTGCAAGTGACACAAAGTCATTGCACGAGCACACTGCCTGTATTTTAGGGAGTGGGTGTGTCGGGAGCCTCTGTGGGCGCAGACACGCAGCTTAGACGATGCAAATACGGGATGTAGCGCGCTTTATCGTCTCCCTGTAGTTTGAGGTCTACACTGTGACACCTGCCATTAAAACACATGAATATACAAACTGTACAGACTGTGTTCTTCTATGATCCACGTCGCGTGGACTCTATAGCTCTCTATATGAACACATGAACTGTGTGTCAGCAGCCAATGAGCAGCCTTCCAGCTACTATAGAGAGAAGCTGTGATACATATTCATGTGCAGGGCGCTGACAGCCAATCAGCTTGTACTATTCCACGAGTGGGCGCGGCACGCGACTCCTGAATATCCAATAAGCGCGCTCGGTACACACGGAGAACAAGGGGTTTGTGTAGCTTGCGTTGTTTGTGCATCCTTAAGCGTTACTACTATTGACAAACAGGCCCCAAAGCAGCGGAGAGCCGCGGTTCTTTTGTCTCTGTTCTCGGTGTTGGAGCAGCTCTCGGTACCGCAGCGCCCCGGTCAGCTCGGAGCTCGGCAGGGAACAATGCCTGGCAAAGCCGCGGTGTCAGCGGCTCCTCAGCCCAGTAGCAACGTCGCTACTGCGGCTCCGCAGAAGTCTTTCCCTTTTGTTTTAAAGAAGATTATGGACATTCCTCCTCCCAACATCCTGGAGGAAGGCGACGACGGTAAGCAGTGAAGGGAACACAGCAGATTAGGTATCCAGCATGGCAATCAGCTACGAGTTAGTAGTTGGCTGACTTAAGGCTCAAATAGATGTGCTGCATCTTTTCTGTCACTTAATAATGCCAAGTGCCATTAAGTGAGCTGGGTTACATCTATGGAGATTAATTAGGCGAGGTCAGCCTGTGGCTTACATGCCATATGTTGCATATGAGCCAGCTTTATCCGAGCTCGCAAAGAAACAAAAAGAACAAAAAGTTCCATTTCCGCTGTGCTGATCTTCAAACAGCTAAACAACACTGTAAAAACACTTCAGGACGAAGACGCTGCTTGGCGTTTCGCTACACACATCGCTGGGCTGTTATTTGGTTCCTGGTTGGTGTGGTGGTGGTTGGTGTAGTGGGCTGCATGTGTGGACTCCCTCTGCCTCGCTCCTCTACTTTCTGACTTCCGCTCAGCCTTATTCTGCCTTATTCTATCTCTCTTGGTCATTACCCGCCTTTGTTTACCCTCTCATTTGTCATGTATGTCACACCAGCTCCATCCCTTTCTTCCCACCTTCTTTCCGAACGTCAACAATTTACTTTCCATGTGTCTCAGACCCTGTCAGTCATGTGTGCACAGGTGTAGTTTTCACTCACAGGAAGCAGCTGTGTATTCAAATACTGTTTCCTCCTGTTTTCTGTGCAGAAATAGAGAAGGAGAAGCTGTGCTCCTCCGATGATGTGGAAGGAGGTGGGGCTGTGGCAGCCAGTGGTGGAGGAGCTTCCAGAGGAGGAGGTGGCGGTAGCGGTGGAAGTGGAGGTGTGTCAGCCTCCCTGACCCCAGCCATTTGGGACAAGACCATTCCTTATGACGGGGAGACCTTCCACTTGGAGTACATGGACCTGGATGAGTTCCTCCTTGAGAATGGGATCCCTGTGAGCCTGGAGGAGGAGGAGCTGCAGAAGACTCTGGCCTCAGTGGAAGGCAAAGGCAAATCCATTCCCAAGGTTATTGCCACTGCCACTACGACTACCACAACTCCTACTCCTACACCAGCTACCCCTGATGATTCTGAAGCAGCCTCTGTCGCCACCTCAGCATCCTCCCCCTCTGCCTCTACGGCCACCTCAGATCCAGAGGAGGCTGTGACAGTCACTACGTTACAACCAGCAAAGCTAGAAGAGGAGGAGGAGGAGGAGGAGGAGGAAGAAGAAGAAGAAGATGAGGAAGAGGAAGAGGAATCTGTGTCTGAGGATGCAGCTGCAGAAGTGGAAGTAAAGAAAACAGGTGAGGAATTTACATTTTGGGCAGCAGTATTTGTTAAACAATAACAGCTGACGGAATTCTTTGTGGATTTTCTTTTGGATTTAAAGTTCTTCTGAACGACTGATGCCTGTTTTATATTGTTCTTTTCTGTTCCTGAATTAGACAAAGAAGTAAAAACAGTGTATCTGCAGCTGTAGTCTTATTTTAGTTACTCTAACCATATCGGCATGGATTTAACATTAACTGCCACTGTATATATAAACGTACAGACAAAGCACTGACCTGAGCCCATGCACCAAATGCCCACATTTGTGCATCCTTAACCAGCAAATGTTTGGTACTTACTGTCCACTAAACCTCTCCAATCAGTTAAACTAACACCAGTTTAGGTGCTTAAACAACAATAACTGTGAGCACTGAGCAGTAGTACTGTGTTAAAATACCTAATGAAAAGAAAAGGTCATTTTACAGTTAATGTCGTCTCATCTGTGTCCTATGCTAATATAAGTAAATGTTGACACTTGGCAGCAGGCATGTCAATTTGCATACGCATGGAGCTTAACTAAACAACACATATGGGTAGTTAAGTTTCACAGAAATGGCCTCTCTTTTATTCAGGTGTACTTTTTCCTCCCAAACTCACAGATCGCAACACTGCAGAACGTAACACACCTTCCCCCATCGACCCAGAGGCCATTGAGGTGGACATTAATTTCCAGCCGGATCCCACAGACCTGGTCCTGTCCAGTGTGCCGGGGGGAGAGCTGTTCAACCCTCGCAAGCACAAGTTCTCTGACGAGGAGCTGAAGCCACAGCCGATGATCAAGAAGGCCAAGAAAGTGTTTGTTCCTGATGAGCAGAAGGTAGGAGGGTTTTTAAAATCGTAATTAGTTTGTCCCAAATTCACAATGAATGCATTTATGAATTTATTGATCTCCCTTGGAAAAAAACTTGCATACTGTGTTTTTAAATGCTAGAAGAAATATCATAAGTGCAGTTGACACCATGGCTGAGCATATCCATGTTAAAACTGCAGAGTATTGATGATAGTCTCAAAAGCACAGATGGGTTTTCATATCTAACAAACCTCAAGAACCAATCCTGCCAGCTTGCAGGGTGGGGCTTTCTGTATCAGTATCCTTCTTCAGTTCAAACATGTATGTCTGAATTACTCCAATATTGCAACTGGACATTGTGTAGCATATTGGTCATGGAGACATGACATAGTAGGGGGAGACAATAACAGCTGAAATGTGTGTTAGATTTAGGATTTAGTAAAAACCTGTTTTCGATAAACCTGGTTCTGTGTGAAGGTCAGTGAATTCAATATAGTAAGGAAAGGTATTCTATGACCTTCTCAGTCCCCAGATGTTAACATGGTAAAAATGGCTCCTCCTGTAGAGTTCAGAGAGAGTAGATGTCACTGAAAATTCTGACATATATAGTGTTTTGATTCACTTTTAGGGGATTCAGTGTTCCTGGTTAGATTAAAGCATTTGCAGAGCACTGGCCTGTGGATTAGAGATCAAAGATGGGGGATGTTTTTACAACACAGATGTTCACTTGTTTCAAATCCCTTGTATATGTTGGTCAAGTTCGACTCAGCCTCTCCCTTTCTGACTTTTTCACCGCACACTCTCGTTCCCTCAGGATGACAAATACTGGTCCAGGAGAAAGAAGAATAACCTGGCAGCAAAGCGTTCCCGTGATGCACGGCGGCTGAAGGAGAACCAGATCACAGTGCGTGCCTCCTTCCTGGAGCGGGAAAACGCTGCACTGAGGCAGCAAGTGGCCGAGATGCGGAAGGACTGTGGACGCTGTAAGAACGTCCTGTCCCGCTATGAGGCTAAGTATGGCCCACTGTAATAAACGACAACAACAAAAAAAACAACTCAGATTTAAATCCATGAAGTATCAATGAGACAAAAGCAGAACTCCCTTCCCCGCAGAATTCAACACAGACACAAACACAAAGGGAATCTAAATTTGCACTGTTGTCTTTGCTGACCTCCAGTCACTGTGTCAAGCTCCTGTCACAGTTTCTAACATGATGCTGGAGTTTTGGATGCACACTGGCAGGCACTGAGACATGATGGGAGCGGTGGTCACAGGAAGGCCTGTGGAGAGCGCCTGGCTCCTACACTCTGAGAGGAAGCGGACTGTTGTGGATTCTCCCATGGTCAAACATGGTCTATCTTAAGGGACATTCTGGAAAGTCATGAAAAGAGCAGGCTGGTGAAAAAAAGAATCACAGGCTATTGAATAATACAAAAATCAGTTTTTATCACTGCACAACACTCCGTGGACCAAAGCACGAGTAGCGTCAGTCAGAAGTTGTGTATTTAGAAGGGTGCACACTTGCCGTCCCTCACTTTTCCTTGTGTTGCACTTAAACTTATACTCTGGTTGAGGCTCAGAAGAAGGATGTTCATGGTCACGTTTAGATCAACTCGTGGCAGCGTAGGAGAGGGACACATGAATACATGAATAAAGGAGCAGGAGTCAGACTGACTTCCAGTCTGAAGAGAGTTAGACCTCAGGTTGGTACAGGAGACAAAGAGTCCGTCAGTGGTGCGGTTTGGTTCAGTCACAGTTCTTCCTTCTTGTACCCCACATGCACGCCTCTGCGCACACAAAAACGCTGTTTATAACAACTGTTTGTGTATATATAGTCATCTCCTAGTACCATTTAGTTATGTGTGTTTTTACTGTGTGTAATTCATTTTTGCACTTTTTCTTAAAAAAACACACACAGTGTGTAAACATTATACTGGTGGTAGCTGTCTACCTTATTTACCAGAACCACAGTGGGACACGCAGTAGCTTACTAGGGAAGAAACTAGCATGACCGACAGTTTAAAGCAACTGTGATTTAGTTTCCTTTTCTACTAATCTCAGATCAGCTTCCAGAGCCTCACATAAGATTTGAATCATTTTATAAATGGAGAAGGAGTAGCAGTTTTTGTCTGAAGGTATACGTTTGATGATCTGCAGGGCCCTCACCGGTGGAGGGGTATGTTCTTATGTAGGGATGTTTATTTTACTGCACACTGCAAGTAGAGGGCGCTACAGTCACTGCCTGCCTGCTAATGGCATTGTGATGACTGGATTGATTTCTTTTTCAAAAAGATTTAGCCAGGCCCAAAGTTGACTGCTTCTAAATCTTGTAAATAAATGATTGTCTCATGTTCTTTATTTCCTAAGACAGGGACTCTGACTGTGTCTTTATTAACCCAACACTATTCCTTATATTTGCCAAATAGTCAATGAGTGCTGTATTTATTCTGATGGTAATAATGCATCTGTTGATTGTGATGTACAACAATATGTCATAAAATTCTATTTCCTTTAAGGAACAATACATATATAATGATGCCAATGACTAAGCAGGGAATTCAATGGGTAAACTGTGCTTTTGGATGTTTGTTTTTAAAACGGATTTATATAGATATATGGGATTTTTTTCTCTATATAGATACATATGTGTCTGAACACACAGAGGACAGGGCGCCCTCTTATTTACCTCATCCAACACTTCCTATTTTGAATGGTTAAAGGTTTAGTAGGGTTTCAGACTGGTGTTGGTTAAAGCAGAGAGCACATAAATAGCAGCTTGGTTCCATTTGGCAAAATCCAAGTTGACAAATGGAGTTCTTTTTGCCAAGGTGGCTGAGTCTGTATCAAAATTAGTAAATACATTACAGACTGTTATGGGACTCTATATCTCAAGTGTCTTTCTCTGATGCAGATTTTGTGATCGGCCGGCTTGTGCTCGTAATCACGGTAATCTTGGAAAGAAAATAAATGTGGCAATAATACTCTGTTATGTAATGCTTGTTTAATTTCAGTAATGATGTTGTATGTAAATTGCTATGATGTACTAAATAGAAATGCCCCAAAGTCATTTGTGCTTCCAGTTTAGATCCTCTGTAGTCTAGGATCTTAATGCATGAAACCCAGTAAACTTGTCTTGTCTTTTTTTTTTTCTTGTAAATTTTACACCAAGTGTACTTATGTCTGTAAACCATCCCTGAAAACTGGATCTGTTTTTGGATGGGAAGGCTGATGGTATACTGTACAGTTCTGTCAAAAAGGAAAAGCAGAACATCTTTGCTATGATGTACTGTTTCTCACTCGCATAATAGCACCACCTATCTTTGTGCAGCCAGTGCTTGACCTTGTGACGAACATCAGCTGAAAACAGCATCTTTTGATCACTGTGTGGATTGTTTTCTATTTACTAAAGAATGATCTATAGCTAGATACACTGGATCGGCTGGTGCTTTTGTGTTTTCTTGATAAATAATGTGTTTGAGATTCCTGATGGTGTAGTACAACAGACATTTTTTAGCGTTGCGTTTTGTTTTGCATTGACATTCAGACTTGGCATTGACTGCATTATGCTGTTAGACATCAGTGTAGTTGATGAATGCAAATTCTTTTTCTTTTGTTATTTTTCTTAACTAAATCAAAAAATTTCTGCATAAGGCTAATTGAAGGTACTTGGACAAGAAAGCCTTTTAAAAAGACAATAAATCAAGATTTCGTATAGTACCACATATGGTATGTAGCAGTCTCTTTTTCTGATGCGAAGCGCCTCATATAACTGGCTTGTAATTCACAAACCAATATTTAACAGGTTGCAGATTCTCCACTTCTACACATGCCAACCTGCACCACCAATCTGAAAGGAGAAGCAGCAGTTGTTTAGACTTGGGAATGTAGGCATGTCTGTTGGATGTCTACAGACCTACAGACCTACAGACCAAGATGGCTGCTGCACTGTTCTGGCACTTCTTGTGAGAATTTGTAATACTAATTCAACATGACTGTTTCACAGTATCTGTCGCTAACAGCAACGCCTGTGAGACTTGTGCTTAACATTAATATCTGTCGGACATCTCCTCAGCAAATTGAGCTTTAAAGTGCTAATTGACCTGTCCAGGATGAGATACGTCATCAATACGCAACAAATAGGTCTGGACAAAGAAAATAATGCAATTAGGTTTGCAAGTTAACATTAAAAAATGTAATGTAATTTATAATAAGCAGATACAAAACAGCAGTAATAACCTTCTACCTGCAGGTGGCGCAATTATAAAAGCGTTATTGTTTTCTTTATCAGTAGATGGCGCAAAGTAGCACGTCTACATCTGAAGGTTTAAACTGCTGTTTTCAGGTGCTGGTCTTAAACTGGCACTGGCTTCAGGTACTTCGCATCATTGACACTATGTCCTTGTTTACTCTTTAAAGTAGCTTCAATACTCGTGGGGGTAAAAAATCTATTGAAAACATTTTTAAAGTTTTGTTTTGTGGTGTTTTGCTTTCTGTTCTCTTTTTATATAAAGATGTTTTTTGTTAGGTGTTTTTGTATTGTCCTAACCATGTATTGGATACATGCAACCGCAGTACCATGTCCTAACTGTATCTTGTATCATGCATATGAAATAAATTGGAATTTAATGACATGTGGGCTCTTGATTCGACCTTGCCTGAGTCATCGACCAGCTGCAGCATCTCTAATGGGAGGCTCACTGGTGCTGAGAGACAAAGAAACAATGGATAACAATAGAAGCACAGTTTGGGGAACAAAGCAGACATCTTCCTCATCCATAACCTCATTCGTGATGCACACATACCCATGCGCAATCACCCCAAGAAATGAAATGGGATTTTGTTTTTTCTTTCTCACATCCAGTGTTTATTTCACTGTCCCTTCACTGCCTCAGTCCTGATGCTCATCAGTATTCCACAGGAGTAGGAGATGTTGCGTAATGATCACATCGACACACAAGGGAGCTGCGTTGCGTAACAGCAGCAGCCTCAAAGACCAGCGGGATGGGTGTGTGTGTGTGTGTGTGTG
>OMNN01074098.1:0-13640 GCA_900302755.1 Chromis chromis | reverse complement strand
GTGTTTATTTCTGTATGTGTGTGTGTGTGTGTGTGTGTGTGTGTGTGTGTGTGTGTGTGCGTGTCATGTGTGTGTAAGTGTGTGTGTGTTGCCGCAGGGTATCATCTTGTTTCAGCTAGTCAGTTTGGGTGCTCCCTATCTCACCCGGCCCCCTCCAGCCAGTGTACATTCCTGTGCAGGGCAGACAGCCGTTGGTGACATAACAGCACTAGCAGGGAAGTGATCCCACTTATTCAGGCTAGATTTCAGGCTCTGGGACACCTCCAACCTCCTGTCCCAGTCCTATAACCCTCTGCCCCTCTACTGAACACACCCGTGCCACCGCAATGTACAACCGCTATTAAATAGTACTGAGTAAGAATGAGATTCTTCATTGCGTGCATGCGGAAAAATGCATGCTGCAATACTTCCATAGCACCAAGTTACACGGTTACCCTGATCTAAATATAGAACCACACGTCATCGTAGCTGGTTAATACACAGCATTACATTTTTTGGCGATGGATCACCGTACTACTATAACATCACATAATGTTACAATGTTATGTTAATACTCATAATCGCTGTATTTAATGAGCTCTGTTTAATCCTTTGTAGAAAAGGGAAATAACCTTCTCAGATCCACCCAGGTGCCGCTTTCATTTGTTCATATGAAGTGAAAAATTGGCAAAATGAAGCAGCAGAGAGCTTTCTTAAGTTGGCAGCGATGATCACAGACATTGCAGACCTTCAATTTAACTATCTTCCAGTACTGATCCTTTGACAAAGTTTTACTACTAAATGAGTAGTACAACTCCAAGTCAGTTTGGTGATTCAATACACAATCTATCAGCGTGTACTGGATCACTGAATTGCAGTAAAATGATTCACCGATGATGCACCTGTCCTTCTGCTTGGTCAACAACAAGACTCTTCCAGCCTCACCCAATTTACCCACATTAGCCTGAACAACAACAACAACACACGGCGATGAGCACTGAAAGACTCCATTTGCCTGCACAACAAGGAAGGCAGGATCCCTGTATGATTTCCATAGTGCACTGTAGTTACATAGTGTGTGAATGTGTGTGTGTGTGTGTGAGTGAGGTGGGGGAGGACTCTCTCCATCTCTGTAATGGAGGAGCTGGTGTTCTCCACTGACTGCCAAGAGTGAGAGCAGAACAGGAAAGACATAGAAGGGTGGAGGAGGTGAGGAGAGAGAGAAAAAAAAGCAAGAGGGAGAGAGATGAGGGGGAGGGGGGAGTCACTACTACTGACACACATACACACCAGAAACACGGTGACTCCCCTCCCCCACTACTCACACATCCATGCTTTAGTGAAACAGCAGATACTGGAGGGGCTTGTACATACTGGGCTGAACGCCTTCAGATACATACATGGCTGCCTGCCCTACATATGACCAAATCTTGACAGCAACAAAAATAACTTATCATGCATGATCAATTAATGATCAGCTCTTCTCTGGCACAAATCAACTGTTTTCCCAGGAGGCAAATTCATTCAGCACCAGTGCTGGTCTGCCTATTAATGAACAAGGGCCAACATCATATCAGACCATATCAAATCATGTAGGCTGTGCAGAAACCCTTATTAATAACAAGTGTGGCTCTGCTGCCCTTAAATAGAAATAAGTAGAATCTGAAAAAGTGCTCACAGTCGATGGGGGAGTCGCTGCAGCTTAACATAACCTTACATTTAAACAACAGCAAGTAAACGCTGGTGAGCTGAAAGGTTTTCTGACTGGAAACCAGGACAAATCTGCAGCAGCGAGAAATCTACTTGACATACCAAGCTAGTCCCACGTCTTCTTCACAGGGCAGGGCTAAAAATGTAGCGCCACCTAAGCATGTTAAGACATGATCCGAGCTGGAAGCATGTTCTTGCAGCACTGCACACCCTGTGTCTTTGAGAACATGGCGGCAGTGGAAGCACACAACACGTCTGTCACTGTCCGTAAGACAGCACACAAACTCAAATGGCATATTTCTTGGCTTTATTTGATAGATGATTTAATAGTTTCTGCATACACATGTATACACAGAAAGAGTGACCAGATCGTTCCTGTTTATCCAGCACACTACTGAGCTAAATGCAGGTAATTGTTCTGAATTTTGAAACTGAATCTTGACACTTCACTACAGCTGGAATAATTCATGTGAATTTCTCTGGAGAGGGATCAATAAAGTTTATCTTATCTTAGGAACTAACTGACAGGAAATTAATCAATTGAATTTGATTATCTAATAATGGTTTGGTTCATTTATGGAAACAAGGTTGTTAAAAAAGTTATCTTTCAATAAACATGTGTGAAATTGAAATAAACAAAGGTATTTTAACAAGGCTGTGGGCTGAAGTTTTTAATTTTTTTGCAAATGCATGTTGGTTCTACATATCGGTTATCAGGTCTCCCCGATTACTAATAATCAGTATTAGCCCTGAAAAAAACCCTTAGTGAAGATTTGCTGCTTTTTATATTTCATTAATTATATTATTAGATTCTGAACTGATTGTCACAAACGACACAGAAGGATGTGACCTTGGACTTGAACTTGTAACAGACCTATCTAAAAAAACAATCACCTAAGTATCAGAAATTCCACACAGTGTTAGTTGCAGTTGATACACTGCGATCCAGATGGGCTGTGATTGAGTACTGGTGGTGTGCCAATCTCAATGTATGTGTATAGCCACCCTGTAACTTCAGATGATAATATAACTGGATATACATTGGTTCACGGGAGGTAACATTCTCGTACAACCTATTTATATGTGTATTTACATGCTTCACCTCATGTGCTCTATACGTTGCATATTAAGCGTGGCATTAAGCCAGCCAGTGGTCACTTCAGGTCACAGTATCAAACAAACCACTTTGACATTCAGATATGCTCAAACATATTGCAGAGTGTGTGTAGCTGTTCTGATCAGACACATCACCACAGAGGGGGGCATTCTGATTCTTACGTCTGTGTGAATTGGTAATCAACACCAAAGTGTAGTCTTATTTCATCTTTACAGTTTAAAAGAGATGGAATAAAGACATGCATCCAATTCAGAGAAGCATTTCGATGTTCCAAGACACTAAAAGGTGCATTTCTCCATATAAGATGGGTCCTTATCCAAGGTTTATCATACTCACATGTCTGTGTATAGTAACCGTGTAACTTTAGATAAGCAGCATTTAAATCAGGATATACACTGGGTTGTACAAGGTAAGCAGCCTATTAATAAACATACTAATACTGTATGTTCCCCCTGATGTGCTCTGCATACTCATTTCCATATATCAGATTGGCAGAAGAAGACATTCAGTCCTGGAGTGACGAGCAATGTGACCCTCGTGGCTGATATACATGATGTCCAAGCAACAAAGTGTCCCAACAGCCTGAATAGTTAACATGCTTTATCTGACCAGGCTCTTCTGTAACTCTGGCACACCACAACATTATTAATTATACGCCTCTGTGCAAACACCTAGCAGGTTTTTTATCACTTGCTCATTTATCATTCTAATGAAAAGAGGGCACATAAAGGTGGGGGGGTCAGCAATATGGCAATGCTGCGTCTACTGAAGAAGCAGGTCCCCCCCCATGTCACTGAAAGAGCTATTCTCTTCAGGCGTTATCATATCATGTGTATACTGACCTCAGTCAAGCATTTAACGTTGTTTTTCTCCTATTAGGTGTTTTTCTTGTGTTGACATTCAGGGACAGAAAACATATTCCATGAAATCTTCATTCACATAGAGTACGGTGCTACTTCTTTTTTCTTTTAAAGATTTATTTTTGGCCTTTTATTAGATAGGACAGTGGATAGAGTCAGAAACAGGAGAGAGTGGGGAAGGACATGCGGTAAACGCCCGAGGTCGGAATCGAACCCGGGACAGCCGCTACGCCTTAGGCTATCGGGGCGCCCTGGTGCTACTTCTGATTGTGGCCCTACAGGGGATTTCCTGGCTCAGAATAGGCCTTAGGGAGATAACTATGCACAACTGTAAGAATGATCAGACTGTGTTGCCTTATTTGACAGAAATGCAGGAATATGCATGTTCCCGATACATAAGACTAAGAAACAAACGTTCATCATGCTTGAGTAAATGTAGCCCCTATAAACTAATTTAACTGAAGAATTTGAATTGCCATTTTCATTGTCAATTGAAATGCTATTTAGGGGAGGGCACCAAAACTTCCCTCATGCAGGAAACACCTTTTTCTCCATCGAAACAATCCCACTGAGAAGTTCAGGACTGTCTAATATTTGTACATTTTGTACAAACCCTAACTCACTTCACAAATAGACCCTACACAGGGTCATGAAACCCAACTGCAATCTAATCACAGAGTGCACATTGATCTGTGGGGTGTGGATGCAGCACAAATCTGTCCTCAAATGATTGATTCATGGAATTCAGGTTGCAGACTCTGAGTGCACTGTCCACTGAGTTGACTGGTGCTGCCAGGACATGGCTCCCCTCATTGAAATGTCTTCTGCAGTCACCTTGACTGACCCAGTTTGCTTTACCCAGTGGTCATTCATTTTGAGCCGTACTGATGTTTGCTGCTGTCAGTCACACGATGCAAAAAACGGGAAGTCTAAACATGATCTTACCCCAGCAGACTCCCACATACACATGCAGCCACAGGTTATATTATCAGAGGATCAATGCTGTAGTGTCATAAATGAGCCATTTGACATGAAAGAATTAGGTGAAAGGTACTGGCAAATTTTACATGTGTTTTTTGTAAAACATTGCTGCATATATACAGATCACTGTGCAGTCAGTGATACAGTCAGGTAAGCTGAGTGCCTAATACCTAAATTGGGCAATACATACACCAGATCAGTGCTGAGCTGTTAAAAGGTCTGCTTTAACTGGAATTATTTTAATATAAGAAAGTTTAAGTTTCATTTACATGTGTGCAAGTAAATATACAGATACAGACTTTGATGCCATCTTAAAACCCACTTCCCTTTGCACGATGTAAATGTGGATAGTGAGTTTCATTTTTGCATAAGTCTAGTTTGCAATTCTAAATTTCCACTTTCTTTTGCACCAACACATAAAACAAATCTGTCATCACAAATAGCAAATTATGATTGTGACTTGAAACACAAACACCAGTAACAATGACTTAATCCTGCACTCAGTGGGGGCACACTTGAAATGGGGAAATGAAGGGCGGCTTGTTGCAGAGCTGAAAAACAATGAAGTCTGTAGGCTTTGGCCACAAGAAGCTGAATAGCCTTTACCTGCTACTTGTGTTTTTCTTGCTTTTGCTTTTCCTTTTCAAGTTTTCCCTCTCTCGACTGCTGATGAAGGGTGGCATGGAGGCATAGCCGTGTTCAGCTTCTGCAAGCAAGTAAACAACATAATGGTCACATGTCCTGATATGTGGCAATGCAAAAATACAGCCACAGTGAAAAGAAGCAAAGCGGGGAATAGGGAGACTGCAAAATGTGCCACAGTTAAGCTTGATCTTGGGTAATTCAGTAGCAATGTCTTGTGTTTAGGTGCAGGCATGCAATGAATGGATTTCATGCAGTATCTTTCTACAGTATTTTCTCCCCTCAGCCTGGACAATGATGTCATCTTGAACTGAAATAAACCCCACTAGCAAACCACAACAGAAGGAAAGGAGGGGCCTCCATGAAAACAATGTCTCCCTGCACATCTGACTGCATCCGCCACATATGCATTTATACTTTCATTATTAGGAATGCAAATGTCCGTTTATCTTTGCACATGTGCATTATGCATGAATAATATCCATTATCTCATAACGATTAGCACCTGTTTGGGGTCGGCGATGCAGCCTGCTGTATTATTGTGCAAAACCAGTTCATGTATTTAATGCATGGCCCGATTACTTAATCTATTAAAAATAAATAAAGGGCAGCAACTAGGATTTAAGATAGCTTTAAGATGACATGTGCATGCATTCGCATGATTTGGGGGGAGGGGTGTCATTGTAATTTCCCGGATAAAAACAAGACTGTAGCAAAGAATACAATTATACTTTACCTCGTTCCCTGCGATCAAGGAACTCGGCTGCTTCGATCAACATCTGCACCATTCCGATCGCCGCCATTTTCAACAATAACACTGATAATATAACAATCCGATGAGGGATTCCGTGACTGTACACAACCTGCTTCAGGTCCTACCGCTGGCACTGCTTTAAACACGCAGGCGGCTCGCTGTTCTGTCACTTATTATTTTTAAAAGGCGAAACGCAGCGGTACAGAGTTGCTCCTGCAGTGTATCAGTCGGGGTATTTAAAAGTTAAAGGTCGTGGATACAGCGGCGACCAATTAAAAAAACAAAAAAAACAAGCTCTTCTCTTCCTTGATGACTGTAATAAAAATATTGGTGTAAGTAAGGTTTGTGTTAGCTGGCGAGACAAGGCTAACACTTCTACAACAGCTAAAATTACTTTGCACCCCTTTAAACCAAACTGTTAGCTCAATATCGTTGATTTTCTAGGCAGCTCTTCGAGAAAAGGCGGCTTGTTGACAAAGATAAAACGAAGGGCTGCTTCACAAATAAAAATAATCCGTTCTATTTGGCAAAAAATGAAGTTGGCAAACGTTAGCGCTAATGACAAGTTGCCAAATAAACGATGGAAAGTTGTTGCTAGCTCGGTTGTATATTGTAAAGCTTCAGCCAGTGAAAAAAGAACGTTAGCCTGTGCAGTTGTCACACTTGCCTGATGTGAAATGAATATAAAAAAGGAGCTAGCTGTCTTAAAGTTCAACCGACGATGTCTTCCAACCTTATCGGTTCGGGGCTAAGTGGCTGGCTAGTTTTGTGCTGGTTTATCGCTGATAACGCGTGATACGTCTCGCTGGAAACGCAGATAGCGACTGACATCAACTGGGGAACAGTGACTGTTTATCAAACTGCTTCCAAAATAGTGGCTTGTTGATCTGCACGGCAGCTAACTACTGTACTTTAGCACAAAGCTCCTGTGTGCTGCGATATGATTGGATGCCGGATACAACAACTCGAGCTCCTATTGGCCTTTTAAGCCATCCTTCGTCGAGAATGTCTCGGTACTGGCTGCCACTGAGGGACCTGGTTCAGCCATTTTGGTTCTAATTCACATTGGCTGAAGCACGCAGTGCAGAGCCAGAATGGAGGCTAATTCTGCGTCACACACTCCTACATGGTGATTGGTTGGCTTCTGATAAACTTGTTAGCTATTGGCTCAAATGCACACGAGCTGAAGTGACAACGCCCGCTGTTGACAGTAGACACGCCCCTCTACCATGCTGTTTCGCGGTGTATGGCAATGTTTGGCTCCCGTGGTGTTGTTTGCCTTATTTCGTGCTCGGTGATTGGTCAGATTCACATGCTCTCTGACTATTGGTGTCTGTCTACTCCTATCACAAAATATAAGTCCGCGCAGTCGCACTCTCACTGTTTTTCCGAAACATGATAGCAGTAAAAGCCTGTTTCAAGATGAGACGGATGATGAACTTCATTTGAGAGCACGATAAACCCTGGACTTTGACAAACGCCAACCTGGCACGGATTTATTAGCGGAAAATCGTCCTTCACCTCAGACTACATTTAATCCCGGATGTGAAAGCGACCTGTAGGACACACTTATAGAAAACACCAAATCAGATTAGTTAGGGGACACTGCTATCAGAAAAAGGCATACAAGCATACACAAGAATACAAACCCAGTTAGCAGCAGTATTACCCCAAGTGCAGGAGGAGTCTGATTTACAGTGTCAATGACTGACATACTGATGTGACCACACTCATCAATTTTACAATTTTAAGAGACAATTTTATTCATCTCAAACGAAATTCCTGATTATAGATATACCCATAGAAATGCATTAGCAATTAGAAATCACAAAGGGTTCCTGAATATCCTTGCAAAAAAGCTTTTATTATATTTCAAACAAAACAGAACGCATCTTAACAACATATAGCTCAGTCCCCTACCAACACCTACTGCAAGTACTATTTACATGTATGCATTCACTTATGAAAAGGTATATACACAACTGTTGCATCACACAAAACAAGTTGGATGTAACAAGAAACAGCACAATGTCATCTGCTACTCTAAGGGGAGGTGAAGTCAGGAGACGAGTTGAGACTTTCAAGCGATGAAGTCCAGTGGTCTGTTGAATCCACCTTTTCTGTTCATGTACTGCCTAAAAAAAAAGGAAATATATAAGAAAACATTACATCACTGTTTCCCTCGCAACACTTGCAGATTACATCATCGAGCACCAATGGGAGTGCCGGGATCTCTGCATAGAGACACCTGCGGAGGTGATTGGCTACTTTAACAGTGGTTGATGCTGCGAGTGCTCAGAGTGAAGGGACTGAAAAGTTGACGCTGTAACTCAGCAACATGACCAACAACTGGAGTTCAAATAATAACTTCAAAGAGTTCAGTGTATAAAATAACAAACATTTCTAAAGATTGTCTGTAGTGATGTGCAGCACTGATGGACTGACCACAAACTGAAACTAAAAACTCTGAAACACTAGTTTTTGTTTGTTGACATACCTGTATTTTCTCTTCATGGTCACGTTGACAGCATAAGCATTGACTGATCCATCCGTTTTCCTCCCCTGTTTAAAAACAAAGTTATTGCCTCTCAAATATGACATCTCAAGAGGAATTGTGATAGATTACAAATTCATGAAATGTAGCTGCTTCTGCTGGAGCTCCTTTTATTCACAACATGTGAGGATCATGAAGTATGAAGAATGTGATATAGGTGGTGTTAAAAAAAAATCAATATGTAGTACGCTTTTCACTGGAGTGTTTTAATCACCTTAAAAACATACCAAGATATAGGGATACACGATATTGGCCAATGAAGGCTTTAAACTAAAATATCAGCATCAGCCCAAAGGGAACATTGACTGGCAGATAATAGAGTGCTTAGTAATGCTCAGTGCGAGGGTGCACATGTGGACCAAGATTACATTTATTTACTTGTTTTGCAACTTGTGAAATAAGTCAGATTTGATCTGGTTGTGGCTGTTGGTCAGGATTGTGTCAGAGATCAGCATGTTGCAGCTGTCGGCCCTGTGCCCTGTACATGTGCATGTATGTCCATTTGATTTTATGTTATTTTATGTATATACTGTATAAGTGTGTATATACATATGTTTATGTGTATGTATATATACATATATATAGGATAGATATAGATAGACATTAAGCATTCTAGTAATGTTTATCTATCTATCATGCTGATGGTTGTTGTTATTATTTTTATTACTTAGTCTATTTTATCTTATCTTTTTATAAACTCCAAGACCTGAGAATCTGCATTTCGCTCATCCTGTAAAGGGTCGAATGACAATTAAGGAGTCTGAGTTTGATTCTGAGTCACCTAAGCCTGTTAAAGTAGAAAGAGGTCTACAGTTTGATATGTTATGATGATATATTAAAAAATAATACATTTTGCCAAGTGACTATGTATATTTGAAAAAGCAATGTATTTTATGCCTGCATCTGCCTGGGCTTTCATGAAAAGAGTAGGCATGATATTATGTGAATTCACAACAGAAGAGATTTGATATTCTCTGCAATTAGGTCGGAAAATATGTCCTGATATCAGTAATGGCCAAAATGAGTTTGAAAATGACAGCGTATTGAAAATAATCAAAAATCCCATATTGTGCATCTCTACAAGAAACTTTGTCCAGCTTTTCTATCAACAAATGTGTTACATCTCATCAGTGGCTAAGTCAACATTTCCTTTCACAGCACCTGCCTGCACCTGCTTCACAGAGCAACACGAGCTGCTGACAATCTGATCAAAAGCATTAAACAAGGAGAATCACTGTAAGGCCTTTACCGTAAAGCTCTGCAGGTGTATGATGTCAATTAAATGTGACATAGGCCACTGAGAGCTAGCTTGTTGTCCAGTAAAAGCTTTTCTAAATTTGGATCTATTCCATTTTCAGCACTTAACTGTCAATAGATAAAAACTAAACAATGCTAGAAACGAAAGACCTTAATCATACCGGTCACTGAGAAGGGAAGGGAAAAACACATGTGAATAGTGAACATTATACAAAAGCAAGCTGCTTTACAGACTCCCTGAAATGAAAGCAAACATGCAGCATGTCTGTCTTCAGTTTTGCTGTATGCTGTGACCTTTATGTGAAACAAAGAGCACCTCCTTGTGGCAGCACAACACAGGACACCATAGTGCTCTCACCTTGGTGGTATCAAAGGAACCAAATCCCATCAGTTTCATCATCTCAATCTCCTCCTCTGTTTTGTCCTTCATGTCCTCAGCTGTAAAAAAAAATATTGTATTGAATTTTGTCATTGCAATTAGAAATGCCAAAGGCAGTGAAATATAACATTTCATGTATGTATAGATAATACTGTCATGCTGTTCATCTAGACCTGAGATCTGAATCGGCTTTGCTGCTTTATCTTTAGAATCTTTTCGATCATCGTCGCGCCTGTCCTTTTGCCTCGAAGGAGACAGGGAGGAGGAGCGATGACGTCTGGCAGGAGACCTGCAGACAGAACACAAAGATGGCTGCAGGACAGGTTATCACAACTACAGAGAGCTGATATGTCTGCAACGGATCTACTTAGTGTTGTTTAGATTGTTTAAACCATTGTGATAAATGTTGCTGTTAAAGAACAAAGAGTACCATAAGCACATAGTAACCAATCTGAAACACAGTGTTGCTTGATGACAGTTCCCCAGGCACTATCTGAAGTGGGCTTGAACTGATTAGGGTTTGCTGTAATCGGTCACTATTATATTTTTTTTTTGTTTGTTTGTTCTATATTACTGCTGGGGAACACCTTGAACATAGCAACTGAGGTGGAAAACACTGACACATGAAAACAGTTCTTATAATACTCTCCAGAGCACATCCAGTCGCAGACAGACACAGCTACAAGCAAAAAAAGTATTCAGGATTCTGAAAAACTCACCTTGAGCGTCTCCTGTGGGGAGACCGTGAGCGACTTCTGCGCCTCTCCCGATCCCGAGAACGAGAGCGCTCCCTCTCCCTTCGCCTTCGCTCGCGCTCCCGTGAAGCTGAGCGAGAACGTCTTCTCTCTGAGGGGGAGCAAGAAATGAGATCATGACGTTAAATTTGTATTTGGGAATTTTCTAAACAACAGCCTGATAATCATGTGACATATTAGTCTTCTTTAAAATGGTGTTGTAAGTGATTTTCTTCTGGACTTAATTCGAATTCTCTGCAACATATTTGGACTCTGCTGTCTGCTCATGGTTTTTCCTGCGTACATAATGTTCCCTACAAAAGGTTGTAGTTAAATGTTAAGAATTTAGAATGAAAAAATGCTTTGAAATGTTTTTAAACTGGTTTTGTGAATTGGGGTCACATTTAGTCAAGCACAATGTACATTTTTGTTTCATAAAATGGTCAGAAATATCAGGAAGCAGCCTAGGGTAAATCAGGTAACACACACTGATATGGTGTTCATTGTCACACCTAAAAAGCTCATGCTGAGCCAGGAAAAACCCTGCTGACACTCATACAACCTGTATGAATGTCACTGGCACCGTGTGAGTCCTAATGTTGAATATGCAGCTTTTAGTTTAATGCCACTAGACAAACAAGTTATCGTTAGGGGATTGTAATTAGACTTTGCACAGAGAACCAGACTTTTTTAACTGCCTTGGTGTTTTTCAGGTGTACATTAGTGTTAATATCATTGCCTTTTCATTGTGTTTTTCCTTTAATCTTTCACCTTAGATGACTTCCGTTAATTCTTTATTAAAAATGAGGATGTAGTTGGTGTTTTTGATATGAAAACAGTAAATATGCAGACACTTGATATCAACATAATTAGAAAATGTAACCCACACAACTGTCAGCAGTCTTTGGTTTTACACAATTCAAGAGAATGAATCTTAGATAAAGACATTTCACTGCATACTTTATCTTGGTTCCACTACGATGGCCAAACTGTTTAAGCTCTTTAGGCGTGATTTAAATTTGTATAAATGCACATCGTTACTTGTGTAAAGTTAACCTTGCTAAAACGTTTGTATTCAGTTATTGTCACTCGTAACCTAGCTCATCCAGTATTTACCCATGCTGACGAAGTCGGGCCGTGGGTAGGGCAGTCACTGCCGTCTGTCTGTACGTGGTTATGTCCGCACGATAACTCGAGAACAAATAGAGATAGGATAACCAAATTTGGCACAGATGTTCATCTTGACCTCCCCTGGTCACCCATTAATTTTGAGGTCAAAGGTCAAGGTCGCAGGGCTACTTAGTGCAAAATCCCCCTTATGGGTCTGCATATCGATTGAGTGCTTTCTAGTTTAATATGTGGGTACAACAGTTGCTGTGTTCAGGTCACAACATTTAAAGCGGAATTATGAGCAGTCTACTATGAATAAATACTCCCCTGTGCTAATTCCAAGTAGGAGGTAGAGCTGGATGATTAAATGATTTAATACTGGAATTGCAACTTGAAACAACGCATTTAGAAGGATAACTAGGATACAGGTCAGGCAGGGTTTAACCAGTTGTGCCAGTAATTTTACAAATTCATGCCATCTTCCAGTGTGATGGTCACACTTTTCAGACTCAGACTCAGACTCAGACTTCTTTATTGTCATTCGACCCTTTACAGGATGAACGAAATGCAGTTTCTTAGGTCTTGGTGCAGGTTTCAGTTCAGTGCAATGACTGATGTGGAACTGTTCAACAGTCTGACAGCATCCGGGTAGAAGCTGTTTTTCAGTCTGGATGTTTTTGCCCGGATGCTGCGCAGTCTCCTACCAGAGGGGAGAGGGGTGAACAGTTCATGTGCAGGGTGGGTGGAGTCTTGGAGGATGCAGGTGGCTCTGTCCCTGCATCTGGAGGTGTAAATGTCCCCAATCGGTGGTAAGCTGCACCCGATGGTCCTCTGTGCAGACCTCACCAGCCGCTGAAGGCTTCCTTCTCTGCCACCGTGCAGCCACCATACCACACAGGGAGGCAGCAGGTCAGGACACTCTCCACCGCAAGCTGTAGAAGGCCTTGAGGACATCAGTGTTCAGTCCTGCCCTTCTCAGCTTCCTCAGGAAATAGAGACGCTGATGGGCTTTCCTGTGACAGCCTGGTGTTGGTGCGCCAGGTGAGGGTGTAGAGAGGTGGACTCCGAGGTACCTGATGGAGGGACGATCTCCACAGCTCTCCGTCGATGAGAGGGGGGAGTGGCTGGTGGGGGCTGACCTGCGGAAGTCTACACCATCTCCTTGGTCTTCTGAGTGTTGAGGATGAGGTTGTTGTCTCCGCACCACCGTGTCAGGTCCTCCACTTCTCGCCTGTACGCCGACTCGTCTCCGTGGATGATGAGTCCGACCACCACTGTGTCGTCTGCAAACTTAACATAGATTGTTCTTGTGCTGAGCTCTGCAGTCGGAGGTCATCAGTGTGTACAGCAGTGGGCTGAGCACACATCCCTGGGGCGTGCCGGTGTTCAGGATGATGGTGGAAGACGAGATGTTATTAATTCTGACACTCTGTGGCCTCCCAGTCAAGAAGTCCAGGACCCAGTTGCACAGTGGCGAGGGGGCTCCTAGTTCAGCCAGCTTGGACACCAGTTTCTGCGGGATGATGGTGTTGAACGCAGAACTGAAGTCCAGAAACAGCAGCC
>OMNN01074097.1:0-12985 GCA_900302755.1 Chromis chromis | reverse complement strand
AAATGGTGTTCAACTTCAAATATAATTTTCTTGTGCGTTCGCATTTAAAAAGCATGCACATTTATGCATTTATTCGTGCACAGATGTAAATTTGCGGAGCCTTTACAATGCTACAGTAGCGTTAGGTTCACACAAATGGTTGCATAGCATCGTACAGATATTTTCATGTCTGTAAAGGAATAGTTTGATGTTTTTTGTCAACTTTCATACATATTTATCCATTTATTCATGCACAAATATGAGACCATTCACAATAGCATAGTAGTTTTGGGTTCACACAATTGGTTGTATGATGATTAATTGTAGATATTGCATGTTGTTTCTGTCATGAAACTATGAATCTTACTATGTTTTTAACCTGTAAATGGTGTTCAACTTCAAATATAACTTCCATGTGCATTTGCAATTAAAAAAAACATTATCAAAAAGTACATTTATGGATTTATTAGTGCACAAATGCATTTTTTCAGACCCTTTACAATACTAAAGTAGTGTTGGGTTCACTCAAATGGTTGCATAGGATTGTACAGTTATTTTCATGTCTGTAAAAGGATAGTTTGACAATTTTAGGAAACTCTTATGCAGATTTGCTCTGCACAAAGTTCATTAATTTGCCTTCCAACATCTCTAAGGTTCACTGTTTTACATAAATCACATAATTTGTAAAATTGTGGTTTTACAAGGACAGTATAGGACGCACTGGAACAACTTCTTGTGTTTCACTTCTCTTGCAACAAACTGAATACTAGTCTTTCCTGAGCATCTTTAGGCCGATTCTGTTCAGAGAGCTGCATGAAAATGGTGGGATCGTTCTTGCAATTAGCATAATTTGAAGAGGCAGATGCAAAAAAAAATTTAAAAATAAGTGCTCTCAATGAGAAACTTGAGAGCAAAATTAGATGGCAAAATTATCTGAGACAGCTTGCAGGCAGACCCCAGATCTCAAATTATCCTCTCCAAGGAGACTGTAGTTGGAAAAGAATGGCGACTCTGAATCGCTAGATGATCTTTACTGTAAATATCACGATAATTAGGGTACATTTCAGTCAAAACTGCTTTTTTTTTTAAACGTTTGTAGGTGGCTAGCAGCCGGGCAGGAAAAGCCTTCATGGCCTGCCCTGACAGTGATGAGACAGAAACCTCCAAATCAGTGGAAATGTTGAACAAGCAGATGATTGACTGGGCGATGGCTGGATTTCAGCCCACTGGACCCAAAGGCTTGGAGCCACCAGAGGGTAAGAAGAAGTTAAAATTACAAAGTTCATTTTTGACCCTGTAGCTGCTGAATGGTTTAAAAAACAAAACAGTTAACCTTCCAATTTCTCTAATTATTCATAATGTTTCCTGTTATATTAACTGTGTGATATGCCGTGCACCCCCAGAGGAGCGTAACCCTTACAAAGAGGTCTACCCTGAGATGTGGGTGGAGCCGGAAGCAGCGGCCTACACGCCTCCTCCAGCCAAAAAGCCTCGCAAAAGCACAGTGGAGAAACCCAAGGTCAAGGACATCATTGATGAGAGGACACGAGGTGAGGTGCCTCGTTTATTAGGTTATATAGGAGTCATGAACTCTTTATTCTGTCCCTTGGGAGGGTATCTGAAGAGTCGGTGTAAGTGGTCTGAGTAGTCGTCTACAGACAAGAGGTGCATTAGTGAGTGATGTGACCAGACAGAAAGGCTCAGGTTGTTCCAAAGATAATGAATAGATGTTTATTATTCCCAAATGGATTGCTAGGTATTCCCCTTCCAGTCCTCAAGAAAATGTCATGTATTCTGCACGAGATGTTACAGGGTTTTAAACAATTTTAAGACAAACCCAATACAAAGAACTGTAATTATAGCAGAAGTAGCTGTCATTTAGATTACTGGTCAAATGAGTGACAGAATATATTTTATTTACTCATTTTATTTATTTTTACTGATCAAGATAATAAGATATGTGCAGCCAAAATGGATCCACATGTTTCATTAGATGTTGGTGTTCCACAGGGTTCTATTTTGGGGCCCTTGTATTTCAAAATGTGCATAATAATTGATATTATTGATATTTGCAAATTGGCACCTAATTTTGTTTGCTGGTGACATTTTTAATTTTTCCTGTCATGGAAAGGGAATTTTGCGGTCTCACATTGTTACAGAAATCTTTTGTTAACGGAGGAGATTTCTTATAATTTCACTTTGTATGTAGAGGTGTAGGTTTTATTGGCTTTGGCAATGTCAACATTTTATAGTGCTTTCCGTTGCTAATTGTGCAGTTTACATAGTTTATTTATTCATTTAAAATGTATTGTAGCATACACACATATAGCACATTTACAGATGCCAAAACACAATGCTTGATTTAGAATTTTTTGAGGTTTAGAGGATGCCTCCAAAAATGGGTTTCAAATTCAAATATGGCAAACAATAACGTGCATATTAATGTGTTTACTCATGCACAAATACATTTTCAGACCCTTTACAATAGCACAGTTTTGGGTTCATGTAAAGGGACATTTTGACATTTCATACATACATATATATTTATTCATGCACAAATGTGAGACCATTTACAATAGCAGAGTAGTTTTGGGTTCACACAATCTGTTGCATGATGATTATTTGTAGATTCTATATGTTGTTTCTGAGATGATCTGTTTATAAAACTATGAATCTTGCTATGTTTTACCCTGTAAATGGTTTTCAAATTCAAATATAACTTCCACAAATGCAAATTTTTAGACCCTTTACAATACTACAGTAGCGTTGGGTTCACATAAATGATTACATGATTAATATTTGTAGATTTTGCACTTTGTTTCTGAGATGATCGGTTATGAAATTATGGATCTGACTATGTTTTAACCTGTCAAATCTTTGCAGATTCTATATTTTCATGAATAAGCTAAAAAAAATTTAATAAAAGAAGGAAAATACCAAAAATTAGAAACTTTGAACTGTTGAACTTAACATTAGTTTTTGTCTGTGCATTTTCCTTAAACTGACGTTTCTCTTTCTCAGAGCGCCTTGTTTATGACGTGAGACAAAAGTGCCGCAGCATAGAAGGTAAGTGATGCCTCCTCTGTGTGTTTTTGCTAGCAGCAGCACTGAGAGGCTTCTCAGGAGGCGGTTAGACGCCTCACACTTCCCCCCCGTTGTTGACAAGCAGAAATGTATGCAACTGTGTTCGTAAAATGATGAAAGACTACAGAAGAAGAAATAACATTTCCATGATTTTTACTGCCTCACTGGCTCCCCTGTGTGTTCTCTCCAAACACATCAGTTCGGCTAATTGGATGTAGACCTGCGCTACAGCTGTTCAAATAATTCCAGTCAAGTGTGAGTTTGGAGTGTTCACAACTCTCTGACCTCAGCCTGTTAAACACTGACACATGCTCTTCTTCCTGCAGACATCTGTATCTCCTGTGGAAGCCTGAATGTTAGCCGTGAGCACCCTCTGTTTGCTGGGGGAATGTGCCAGAGCTGTAAGGTAAGCTCGCGATGAAGGTCATTAAAAAGTCTGGGACTCGACTCCAACTAGTAAAAAAAATCACAGCTCATTTCAGAGCCAATAAAAAACTGAGCGCATTTCAGGCAACACCTGATGTGACCCCATAAAATGCTGGATTCTTTACATGTCTCGCTGCTTACTTGGGACTTTTTTCACCTTCCTCTCGGCAGAACTGCTTCCTAGAATGTGCATATCAGTATGATGACGACGGCTACCAGTCGTACTGTACTATCTGCTGCGGCGGCCGAGAGGTGCTCATGTGCGGAAACCACAACTGTTGTCGGTGAGGTTCTACTGGGGGTAATGTAAACCATGGCAGTGTGTTATAGTTGTGTGCACATGTTGTGGTTGGCAGCTTTACAGTGTTTCATTTCAGTGTGCGACTCATTCTCTTTTTTGGCATACGATGTATTCTCATGTCAAGGCCAGTATTTAAATAAGGGCAGGTGTAGGTAATGACGTGGCATCTAACAGGTTTCGCTATCGGTTACCACCACAAGCAAAGGCCAATAGAGGGCTATACATCTAAAGAAGGGCTGTAACTACTATTTAGTTAGCCAGCAAAGCCAGCTGATGTCAAATATAGATACCTCGACTGAACTAATGTCAATGTCTAACATGACTTGGTAGCTTAACAAAGACACAACTTTAGTTTCCTCTGTCAACAAACTGAAAGCTACTGATTTGTCACAGTTTCGCTCCATTTTTTCCTCACTAAATTCCCCTTTGTGGGTTGTGCATGGAATTTGTTTGACTTTTCTAATAAATAATGGTGCAGCCAATGTCCCAGCTGTTTATGGACAGCATAGATGTTAAAACATGAAAATTCTGTGTCTAGATTAGACGTATTAGACAAAAAACTACATTTTTATATGGCTGATATGTAAGAAAAGGACCCAGATGCAGACACACAAGGCAGGAAGGTTGTGGCAATTAAAAAAGGAAACTTAATTTAACAAGTTAGACAGGTGAACAAGCAAAAGGCAGCTGGTGAGCGAGGAAAAATAAGTCCATAACGGGAGAAAGAAATCAAAAAAACACAATGACACATTGGGCTGAACAGACGGGCAGGCAGGTAATCTATTGGATAACAATGGGTACAAAAACCAAATGCACAAACGAGACACAGGTGAGATCGCAAGGAGAATCAGGCAGGTGAACATGAGGGTAGCAAAAATAAACTGACCCAGGTCTTTGTATACACACCAAGATCAGATTCGGGAGACAAGACACGGGGGAAACTGGGGACAATAGGGAAGCAGTAAAAACATAAAGTTGACGTCACAATAAAACGGGAAATAAACTGAACAAAACCAAAGACCCCTGCACAAATACATGTAAAGTTTTGCGTTTACATTTTTTTTAGATGTAGAGCACTTTCTCTACATAATCGCACAATCTAAATGTATTCATTTGAATTGCATTTTGCGGTGTGAACACGTGGCTTCTCTACTCTTTTCCGATGTACAATCATAAAGTGCAACGTCATTATACTCAGCAGCAGAACTGACGGGCCGAGCACATCTGGCACCTACACCGGCTAATAAAATCATTCAGTTGGGTGGAATTAGCGGCAGCCTTTTACTGCAGTTTGCATGGTAAATTTAGTATAATGTGCATTTCCTGAGTCCTAAATCAGTACAGCAGAACTCTGTTGCTCTGAGTTTCAAATTAAATCCCTACTTGTAATAGGGGGACTTTTACTGTGAAAACTCTGAAGGATGTATGGCATTTCATTCATAGTAGGGTAATGTTGTTTGGTGGGTAAAAGTCTGACTTGGTTCTTGCTTTACTAGTTGAGTTTGTGCTGTGAAAATGGACCTTATATTGAATCGATCAAGCTACAAGGTAAACATGGAGGAAGTGCAGAGTTTACATTAACTGGAGAACAGAGGGAAATTAGAAATCAAGGCTTGTCTTTAATATGCTCCAAATTAAGGCCTGTTTCTCTCCGGCACTTTGAAAATAAGTAAGCAGTAGACTTCTTTTCAGGGACATATACTCTTACAAAAACATGGAATAGGGAATAATCCAATACATCTACTGAGCACAGACTCATCTGTTTCCTAAATCAGGAGTAAATGGATTAGTGACACAAAATATTCGTCCTAGACTCCTATAACTAATTGTCCTTCAGTGAGACTTTACAGAATCAAACTGATGCAGTATGATAATACCTATATAATGTATTTTATTTTGCAAACTTCTCCTTTCCTACCACATTCTGCCATGTTGCAGAACGATAACAGCCACATAATGTCTTTTATTTTGCAAACTTCTCCTTCCCTACCACATTCTGCCATGTTGCAGTATGATAATACTGACGTAATGTCTTTTATTTTGAAAACTTCTCCTTTTCTACCACATTCTGCCATGTTGCAGTACGATAATACCTATGTCTTTAATTTTGAAAACTTCTCCTTTTCCTACCACATTCTGCCATGTTGCAGTATGATAGTATCCACATAGTGTCTTTTATTTTGGAAACTTCTCCTTTCCCACCACATTTGTCCATGTTTAGTTAGTTTGCATGTTCAAATTCTTCTCCCAGGCCTCTCTGCAATTCAGATTTCTCACAAAATCTAGAAAACTAAACTAAAGTCAGTCTATTTTTTATTTGTGAACATAATTAGAGATGTTATTCACCCTGTCATAAGACCAAATTAAAATCTCTGCAGGACAGAAATACACTGTCTTTACACGACTCAGTAGTTACAATGTCACTGCTTCTGATTTATATTTGTTTTTCCCAACACAAATAGCGCGATTATGCCATCACTGCTCATATTGAATACACAATAGAGGTTTAGCGGCGGGTCACATATCTCATAGCAGCGATGGAGGTCCAGTGGAGATGCAACAGATATAAAGTATGTCGGATGAATAGTCGGATCACTGTTGACTACAAAGAAACGGTCTGATAAAGTGTCCTCACACCACAGAGAACACACAGACAGACAAATAAGGCTTTGCTCTATGTCTAGATGATGACATTTGACATTTTGGTGACATTTTCACAACTCGATGCGTCTCGAAACTCCCAAACCTCATTCAGAACCGTTTAAACTCGGCCTCACAGACGTAAAACAAAGTCTGATGCTGCAGCTGCATGCCCAGTTTCTGACCTCTGATTGATTTTTAGAAACTGATTTAGATGAGAGAGAAATGTCATTCATCTGTCGAGCTGAAGATATTCCATGGTTTTACTGTCGGCAAACCCCAGTTCTCAATAGTTTCTCTCTCTTATTGTGAAAAATGAATCATTAATACACACTGTTTTAGCAATTACTACTAAAATGAGACTAAATGGTGAATTTCAGCTGCAAATTAATACAGATTTGAGGCTCCAGTGAGCATTTACAGCAGCAGATTGACTCAAAATAAACGACAGCGCCTGTGTTTATTATAATAAAGCCACATGTAATCCGGTCTATTAGTGTGGCTCACTGATGTGTAGTTTTTGGACAGCAGTTGATTTATATGACACAAAGGAATAAGATACACAGGTGTTTTTCAATAAAAATCAATTCATTGCTTTCAAAAATAAAATAAATTTGAAATGTGACACTCAACAGACAGCTCTATAAATAAAACCGCAATGAGAACAACCCCAGGACCTCAGTATTTCTTTATAATCTGGTAACTAATTATGGCAGATTGGCTTGGTGGTGCTGTTGGACATTATTTGCAGAGGCAGTCAAAATGTCAATTTATATTTATATGGCAGGTTTGGAAGTTTTAGGGTGCTGCACAAAGCCAGCATCAAAATACAGGAGATAAAACCAAGCATACGAAACACCAAATATATGAAAAAATTGATGTACAATGTCAATGAAAGGAATACTTAGAGAATTAAGAGAAGACCTGATGATTTAAAAAAAAAAGTTTTTAGTGATATTTTTAAAGCAAGAAACTGCCAGTCTGAGATCCTCTGAAAGAGAATTCCTTTACTTAGGAGATACAAATGGTAAAGACTGGATCACTTTTGGTTAAAAAGCGAGATTTAGGAACAGTTAGACGGTCTCAAACAGCGATCAGGCTCATAAGGAGTTACAAGATCACTAATGTGAGTTAGGATGTGGCTGTGTAAAACTTTAAAGACGAGCAATAAAATTCTAATTTCAAACTAACTGCTTACCAGCAAGAATTGGAGTAATGTACAAAACGATGAGTCTAAAAGTGAAAGAAAGGATCTGACTGTAGCAATCAGCCTCAGGTGAATGAAACTAGACTATAGAACCTTTGTCCCCTGAGTATTAACACTTTGAACCCCAAAACCCACCAGTATGTTTGAAAGGTATGTTGTTCTTTAAAAAATATCTGCAAAATTAGACCATTTTGCAGTCAGAAACTGCAAAAACAAAACAAATCATCAGATTTTCAACTTTCTAGGGGTCCTTGAACTCATCTTTCCATCGGGTAACTTAACCAAAGCTTACAATCATGATATTTCAAGAAAATCCATTTATTTGTGTTGAATTTTTAAGTGGGACATGCAGAATAAACAGTGTAATTAAAAAATATTCCGTGCTCCTCGGCACAACTGGAAGGCCATTAGTGACTTAGCTGTGGCAAATAGTCACATGACAAAAATTCAGGAACTTTTCAGTTGAACTGCAGGCTGTGTTAAATTTTGCAGGTAGAAGACAAGTAAAAAACTAATTAAAATTGTAAGTCGTAAAATATCTATGGAAAGTTGCTTTTTTTCCAGTTTTTGGAAACACCTGCGGGCACTTAGAGAAATGTTGTATATGTTGAGTCCATTGCTGTTGTTTAAAGTACGTAATCAAAGACATTCAGCTGCACAAAAGAATTGTAAGTTCTCTCTCCTTCTAGTCATGGTTGTGCTGTTTCCATAGAGGTGTAGGACTTTATATTACAGTGAAAAATGAGCTCACAGTGAGTAAAAATTATAACGCCTAGAAACTGCTTGGAGTTTCAAGGCTTAAAGGAGAAACATGAGTTGTAAACCACTCCCAGATTTCGGGCATGTTGTTACTGAACATTGGTGAAAAATGGGCCTAAATCAGACTTGAAGTGATCCGTATTGTTTGTAGTGCTAAAAAAAAATGTGATTTTGATTATTTCCGTTTTCTGCTGACACTGAGAAAAGCAGCCACGGTCCTGATTTTTAAACCTCCTCCTCTACCCTCTGTCCCAGTTTCATCCCTCTCGACGATAAAAACTCTTTCTGCCAAGCCAAACATTTCTGCACAAAGCCCTGGCAGTGTGAGAGATTTATTCCCTCATGGAGAACATTTGTGGGAATTCTGTTCGATGTTGTTTCAGGCCCTCTTCAAGTTTTTTTATAGAAACTTCTTCCAAAAAAGGCAGAAACATGGGTCAGCCCTACAGAACATGTAGAAATGTGTCCTGTTACTTGTTGCATTTCCATTTATTATCTCAGGTTAAATCCATAGTTTCAGGGACATACAGTGCCGTTCAAAAGTATTTGCCCCCCTACAGATATCTTCTATTTTTGTATATTTGTCACACTTAAATGTTTCAGATCATCAAACTAATTTTAATGTACGACAAAGACAACCCAAGAAAACACTAAATGCAGTTTTTAGATTATTTTATTTTGAAGGAAAAATGCTGTCCAGCCCATCTTGCCCTATGTGAAAAAGTAATTGCCCCCTTAGCTACCAAATAACCAAATTCATTTGGCAGTTGGGTTCAATCTCACCAGCCACACTGGCATATGATTACTGCCAGGCTTGTTGAACCTAAACATCACTAAATAGAATCTGTCTGGCATTGTGAAGTAGCTAAAGGGTCTCAAAAAGCATCACATGATGCCACGTTCTAAAGGGATTCAAGAACAGATATGAAACAAAGTCATTGACATTTATCAGTCTGGGAAGGATTACAAAGCCATTGCTAAGGCTCTGGGACTCCAGAGAACCACAGTGAGAGACATTATCCACAAATGGAGAAAACATGGAACAGTGGTGAACCTTCACAGGAGTGGCCGGCCTACCAACATTTCTCCAAGAGCGCATCAATATCTAATCCAGGAGGTCACAAAAGAACCTAGACGAACATCCAAAGATCTAGAGGCGTCAGTTACATGATTCCACATGGCATGCATGGGAGAGTTGCAAGGCAAAAACCAAAATTCCTCCATGGTGATGTAAAAGACTGATCACAAGCTGTAAGAAACATTTAACTACAGTTGTTGCTGCCAAGGGTGGACCAACCAGTTATTAGCTTTAGGGGGCCAATTACTTTTTCAAAGGGGTGATACAGGTTTTCAATAAATCTTTCATAAATCATCATTTAAAAACTGCATTTTGTGGGTTATCTCTGTATAATATTCAATACTTATAAATATTAGTTGCAAAAATAGAAGATTTCTGCAAATACTTTACTCTGCAAATGCTTCTTCTAGACTGCACTCAACACCCGACTTCTTGCTCCTGCTGGACACTAGATAAATTTAGCACTCGTACTAATATATCTCCTCGGCCTCCCCTAAGGTGCTTCTGTGTGGAGTGTGTGGACCTCCTGGTCGGTCAGGGAGCCGCTCACGCCGCCATCAAGGAGGATCCGTGGAACTGCTACATGTGCGGTCAGAAGGGAGTGTTCGGTCTGTTGGAGCGTCGCACCGACTGGCCCAGCCGTCTGCAGCACTTCTTCGCAAATAATCACGACCAAGATTTTGTAAGCAATTCACCTTTTTAAGCTAAAATTTGCAGTCTTTTTGTTTTCTATCTGTGTTTAACTTTGTTGATGTTGTGTTTCAGGATCCACTAAAGCTTTATCCCCCAATCATGGCGGAGAAGAGGAGGCCCATTCGCGTCCTGTCGCTATTTGACGGCATAGCAACAGGTCAGGCTCTTATTGTGAAAAATGACTCATTAATATATACAGTTACACCTTGTAAATATGCCAAACAGCAGGTCACTATAGATTTTAGCGATAAATACAAGAACAGGACTAAATGGGGGATTTCAGCTGCAAATTAATACAGATTTGAGGTTCCAGTGAGCATTTACAGCAGCAAAATAAACTACAGTGGCTCATGTTTATTATAATAAAGCCACATGTGATCCAGTGCATCAATGTGGCTCACTGATGTGTAGTTTTTGGACAGCAGTCGTTTTTCATGACACCAAGGAATATGAGAAACAGGTGTTTGTCAGTAAGATCAATTCATTGCTTACAAAAATAAAGTAAATTTGAAATGTGACAGCAAAAATACACAATAGACAGCTCTATAAATAAAACGGCGATGACAACAAGATCTGTACAAATTGTTCTGCTTGTACCCTGTTGCACCAGTTGCTTTATTTAAAAAAAAAAAAAATTTTATAATGATGATTAGAAAAATTATGTTTTTATCCTTTTAGTCCACTTTCATGTCATAGTTATACTTTCATTAGACAGGTTTTTTTTACTTTTCATGTTGTGTTCCTATCTATTAATAGGTAAATGCACATACGATGTTATTATTATTTCAGAAGTCAATATGTGATGATACATAGTGATATAGGTTGAACAAAAACTATTGTTTTTTTTATTCTTCTAGTCCACTTTCATGTCATGATTATACTTTAATTAGGCAATAAACATCAAAATAATTGCAATTTTTTGACTTTTTACTTTGTGCTTCTATGTATAAATCAATAAATGTGTCGTAGTAGTAACGGTGGTAGTAGTAATGGTAGTGTTAGTGGTGGTAACGGTAGTAGTAACAGTAGTAACGGTAGTAGTAACAGTAGTGGTAGTAGTAGTAGTGATAGTAGCAGTGGTAGTGGTAGTAGTAGTAACAGTAATGGTGGTAGTAGTGGTAACAGTAATGCAGTAGTATTAATGTAGTGGTAGAAACAGTAATGTAATAGTATTAATGTAGTGGTAGTAGTAACAGTAATGTATTAATGTAGTGTTAGTAGTAACAGTAATGTATTAATGTAGTGGTAGTAGTAACAGTAATGTATTAATGTAGTGGTAGTAGTAACAGTAATGTATTAATGTAGTGGTAGTAGTAACGGTAATGTATTAATGTAGTGGTAGTAGTAACGGTAATGTATTAATGTAGTGGTAGTAGTAATGGTAATGTAGTGGTAGTAGTAACAGTAATGTATTAATGTAGTGGTAGTAGTAACAGTAATGTAGTATTAGTAATGTAGAAGAAGTAAACACGTGATAATATGTATAGAGTGATGTAGGTTGACTTGACTGGTCATTTTTGGTATTCAGTCCCCAGAGCTTCATTTTGTCTAACTGGGAACCTTTTGTGCACTCTTAGTTTGTTTTTATTAATATAAATTGATGAGTTTGCCTTTCGTGTCCCTTATTTTTGACATTTGGCTGCATCCTGTGCAGGGCTGCTGGTGCTAAGAGAACTAGGCATCCAGGTGGATCGCTACGTAGCCTCTGAAGTGTGCGAAGACTCCATCACTGTGGGCATCGTCCGGCATCAGGGTCGCATCATGTATGTTGGCGACGTGAGGAACGTCACACGCAAACATGTGAGTTTTATGTGTTCTTTTTTGCTTGCCATTGCTCAGTGTGCTTAGCTGGTTTCAGTTGTATCATGCTTCATACAGTAGCCTGGAGATTAGAGCTCTGCACAGTTTTGATCCTGTGGAAAACCCAACAAAACCCAGCAAAACCCAACGCTTATGTGTTCATTTTAAAAAGAGAGAGAGAGACGTGAGCAAAGGCAGGCCCAACCCGAATGATTAATTGGATAATTAGATCTAATGCAAACTGAACCAACCCTAACAGAGAGAAAACACAAACAGCGGCAGCAGCAGGATGCGTTATCAATTAATTAGACTAATTAACAAGCAACTGAAAAGAGAAGAGATAAGGACTGAGTTTATTATTTTATACTACACAAGAAAAATTACATAAGTCCTTATTCCAACTTATGCACCAACAATAAAAGCTAATCTAGTCGGATCCACTCCAGTTTTGGACATTTTGACACACAGTGAAATGAATCTCTTCCTAAATAAGACTTGTATTGCACCTTTCAAGGTGCAAGGTGGTAGGTTTCAAGGTGCTGCACAACCTAAGCATCAAATGGTGGTGTTTTCACTGAACCACAAAAATCTGGACTCAAACTTTCCCAAACATGAAATCTACACCGATCAGGCATAACATTATGACCACCTGCCTAATATTGTGTTGGTCCCCCTTATGTGGTCAAAAATGCTCTGAACCACTGGGCTTGGACAAGAGGACCTCTCAGGGTGTCCTATGGGGTCTGGCACCAGGATGTTGGCAGTGGATCCTTTGGGTACTCTGGCTTGTGCAGTGGGGCCTCTGTCAATCCAACTTGTTCCACTGCATCCTGTTGATGCTTGATCAGAATGGGGTCTAGGAAGTTTGGAGGTCAAATCAACATCTCGGGCAATTGTCATGTTCCTCAACATGTTCCTGATTGGTTGATGTTGTTGCCATGTGGTGGGATGCATTTTCCTGCAGGGGTAGGCCAGTGACATTTGGGATTTCCATTTGCATGAGGGAGTGTGCTTGTTC
>OMNN01074095.1:0-23906 GCA_900302755.1 Chromis chromis | reverse complement strand
AGCCGAGACGGCAGAAGCTAAGGCCAAAGTGTATTGGAGTAGCATTTTCAACATAGAGAGAAATCATTTACCTGTGCCAGATGCTTTGTTTTTTTTGCTTTTACGTAAAACTACTCTACAGTATTGTATTGTGTGTTCCTGGCAGTCAGAATGTCTCTACACAAATGATGCAACTTTACATTTGGTAGTCTATTTACTCCGTGTGAGCTTGCTTGTAATCAGGTGCAAGCTACAGACGGTATATTAGTCATTGACCCAAACTTCTTGGGGTCAGATGCACATCCAAAATTCAAATCACAGCTGTTTTTGATTGACTAGCATCTGCAAACGTGATCCAAAACCGATCTTGCTAAAGGTTAGCAAATAATCTAAAGATATAATAATGCAGTCAATGTATTGTTGTACTGCAAATCTGTATAATTTGGAATTGACAGAACAAACACTACCCATTTACACTACAATGTTTGCCATGTTGCTTAACTTTGTTGACCAAATTAGAAGAAAACAGCAACAACAGAAATTAAGTGAAATTAAAGTGGATACATCAAAGGTGCCCTGACCATCCCATTGTACGTACTTTTACATTGTAAGCTAATATTTAACCACATGGATGCAGCACTATCCACCACAAATCACGTAGTGTTTTTGTCATCTGTTGAATTTAATATTTAAATAGTTCCATTTTCTTTACACTTATTTAAAGCAACAATTGCACATACATTATGTGAATTACTGTGTTGCATGCTAGATCGCAATGTACACACACAATGAACTGAAAGTAATCATGATAACATTGGTCACAAACAATAATGCAGTGTGAGAGTGAGAGGTTGGTGGTGGTCGGAGGGGCCGATGGCACAGATTGGCAGCCTCGCTTCTGTCAGTCTACCTCAGGGCAGCTGTGGCTACATACGTAGCTTACTACCATCGAGTATGGAGTGAATGAATAATGCAATGTAAAGTGTCTTTGAGTGTCCAGAAAAGCGCTATATAAAACCAATGCATTATTATTATTATTATTATTATTATTAATAATAATAATAATTGTGAAACACTGAGATTGGAGGGTTTTGACTTGAGTAATTCCCAAGAATGGTATATTCAGCACTGTACATTCAGCTACGATAATTACCCAAGTGATAAATACAATGTGTAAAAATGCATTCCATTGTCGTGGGCTTGTTTGACAGCTAGCACTTGTGTGCATGCTTCCATGTAAACTGGTAGGAATGACCCAGTGTGTGTGCCTGGCCCATTAAAGCACAAAAAGCTATTGTGTATCATTTGCTGAGGGGAGGAAGTGAGAGACATGGGGGTGGCGTGTGGAGCAAAGGGAGGGGTCACTGACCTTCCTCATAGCCAACCAGATGACCTCATTCACAGCACATAGGAATCCTCTGTCTCCCCCCACTGTTCTTTATCACACTCACCATCCTCCCTTTGCTCTCACCAGCCTTGCTCGCCTTTTTTTTTTTTTTTTGCTTTCAGCAAACACAATCAATCAACAGAGCGGGGACGAGGCTCATGCTCACTAACCCTTTCATATAGACAACACATTCTTTCCTGCCAGTATCTGTGGGTTTTTATGTCAGTCTTTCCTATGTTACACACGGTGCGACAGTAGCTCTTTGTTTCACCAATTAAAGCCTAATCATACAAAACCACCTATTGTTTCTGCTCTGTAATCTCCTCCCAACCACTGCACTGATAAGGACAGATAGACTTAAGCCTCACTACAAACAGACAAGCAGCAACAAACACTAAACAAACAGAACAAACACAAAACTGGTTCACATGCTGCTGCAGAACTCTGACTCCATTCATGTGACGCTACCATCACTGTGAGTTGGATTTGTTGCACATGGGCATAAATTATGCTAAGCAAACCATGTTTTACATTACAGCACAAGACTGCGGGGCAGACAGCCACTGTAAAGTACAACTGTGCAACACATGTAATTGGAGATAGCTAGGCAGACACTTTGTGCAACTCTGTCACTGAGAGAAAGAAGACCCTGCTCAAGCAACTAAAACACTGCCGAATAAGTTGAGAGGACAGTGAAAAAATGAGAGCTCTTTGTGAGACTACTTCAAGGAATCTGTGCAAACTTCCTTCTAGACATCAACATAAATTCCATCACTACAAGCAGGGAGAATAATAAGTCATTTTCCACTGCAGGAACTACTCCAGGGTAGTAGGTCTCGACACTAACTGGTTGAACTCGGAGGGGACAACAACAAGAGGCAGCATGTTTTTTTTCTGCCCTCTCGATGTTTCTGTGGAGCAGCAGTCTTCTAGTCTCAAACACTGTCATGAACAATGTAAGATTCACCCTATATTCTCACATAAACCATTTATTGTTCTATTTGCTCTGTGCTCATAGAAGCGGCGTCACATCCAGTAACTACTATTTGTCGTTTTACTGCAAACGTGTCATGGTTGAGGTGTCCGATCCTACACTGCAGTGGAAACAGAAATGCTGAAAGGGTCAATTAGGGGACAGTTCCTATAAATGTTTTTGCGCCACCTCACGCCTGCCCTAAGTTCCTACAGCAGAAAGCCGCCTAATGAGTTGGGGTGTAAAGTAAAATATTACCTAAAATCCTTCCTTGTTCTACTACTTAACCCATAGCTTCCAGTCTCAAGCACCTTCAGAGTGATCAGAAACACTGAAAACATGGATAATTGCAATAGGAAATAAGCTATTTTACCAACATGTCTAACTTGCAAACAAACACACACTTCACAAAGTTCACTGTGCTTACACAAAACCTTACACAATGATTGCTTTGAGGATACTCTCCTTCTCCCTGCTGCCATGCTTCTACCTTACACCTGACATGTGATCAAACCTGTTTCACAGTCTTACAATTAGTACAAGCACCAAAAGGGACCACACAAAAATAAGAGTAATGCTCATTTGACATAGTATAAAGACCGAACATCATGGTCAGCTATCAAAGGCTACAAGTTTAGTTAATTTTAAAAAGCTTATGTGAGAGTGAAATATACATGTCAAATTGTGAACAAAACTTTGAGATCTAACAAAAAACTTCTTCCTTTACAGCTTATTATGAATACTGCCAGTACCTTAACCTCAAAAGACACCAGGAAAATATTTCCAGTTGTTTGGAATGTCGACAGTACTTTTGGCACCACTTTGATTTCCTCAGTACTGAGAAGCTATCCCAAGGTGGCAGTCCAACACATACTAGAGATATTTTCTTACTCTGTCAGTTTCATTCAAAGCAAGACCGGATAAAGGGACGACAACATTTAAATAAAGTGTAGTAAACATCGTTATAAGGGATCATCTGCAACATGTAAAGATAGTTAAATGACTGCCCTAGGTACAAACAATACCTGCAAACTGCATTATTGTGCACATAGAATTCTCAAAGTATTTCTAATAATAAAAAATAAAAAAACAAGTCTTAATGTTTAGGACAGACAAATCTATCTTATATTTCCCTTATGAAACCGGACACCAAGCTTGTGTATAAATGTGTCAACGGCAATGATGCAGTTGCAGTTACTAAGTATATTTGAGTTGACAGCCACATGTGGTTAATGTAATAAAGTAACAATGCATAAAAACTACACACAGCCTTTAGATGGTGGTGGAAATGGCAGAATAAATGTTTAAATTAAAGCAAATGATGCAGAAGCATGCAGTACAGACTACAGAAGAAGAAACAATCTTCACAAAAATTTAGTTTTGATTAATGGTTAATGTGAAGAATGTTCGTGGAGCTGTGTTTTGCACATTAAGACAACAGAAACAAGCGACAGGGAACACTGTGAATGTTTTATCATGAATGTTGACATGCAAGGACCAGAAATGTGTTGAAGCTGCAGAGATTCCGAGAAGCAGGTGAGACTGGTTGTAGGAGTTCCCGGCGCGTCATAGTTGAAGGCAGAATGCTACAGAGGAATCTCACTACCTCTTGCCTCCTCACTTTCTGTGGCCCTTAGGGAAGGTTATGGCAGCACCGCCTGCTCTTGCCAAGCCTTACAGAAACAACATGGGCTACTGAGGGATAGCTAAATTATTCATCTTTGATTTATCGGCTAGCCTGAAACTAGTGAGACACCAAGGCTAAGGCTGCAAACCACAGGCAGACTTATCCACTGGGGTATCTCAAAGAAGATGGGGCAGGTGGACTGCTTGATTTGGAGAGTTTCAAAGGTAAACAGTCAGTTTACAGATTTAGAATTGAGTGTGTTATGTAATTAGAAAGTTTACAAGCATTACCAGACTGCCATTTTAATACAAGTAGAATCAGGCTCCTTGTTTTCAGCCATAAAGAAAAAACTCTGTCAAGTTAAAGACAAATTATTTACCCGACAGTTGTAGATATTTAAAGCAAAGTAGACGTTTTTATGCGTCACTGTGGCATTCACATTAAGCTAAGACGCACTATGAGAGTGTGTGTGGCGAAAACAAACACCAGGCTGGAGGTTAAGTGCTCTGACTGTGCTCCCGGTAAAATTCCTGAGCTGGCTGCCAACGCTCGCTTGCCATTCCTCCTCTGAAAGGAGAAAGAAAATGAATGCAGATCGGTGGGCGAGTGAGAGAGGAACAGAGTGAGCATTCAGCTCATTTTTTCATCTCCGTTCTATGATTAAAAAAAATGGGGAAGAAAACAGGAAACTGTGACAAACGTTGCTGGTATGATTCCTCAGAAACCTTATTGTTAGCCAGTTTATCTGTTGTGACAGTTCAGAGACTTAAAAAACGAAAACAGAAAGAGAAAGAGCGAGGCAATAAGGGGGTCTACTATGAACCAGGCGAGTAGGAGAGCAATTTGAAGCACTCAAAGAATGTAACAGGGTGGGGCTCGGACTCCTCCTAACTGAGAAGTATTGCGTGTGTTGCCTATCTGCACAAATGTGTAATGGAGGAGAAATGTAGAGATTTATTCACGGTGTGATTTAATATACTCTAAAGAAAGTTGAGAGACAGACTCCACCTCTATGAGAAAGGGTAAAGGAAGAGCAGGCTTCCCTTGTCACCACAGCAAGAAAACAGCTGCCCCTCCCTCTCCGTGTCTGTCTGAAGGAAAAACAAACCACTGACTCGCCTTCTCCGTAGTACTTTCCTGTCTGAAACGGGCATAACTTCCCGTAGATGTTTTTGCATCAGACACAAAAAAATGAAGGAAACTGATTGTATAAGCTGACAAATCTTGGTTCAAGGGCAATGGGAGGAGCCCCAGTTTCAGAGAAAGAAATACGCAACTCACTTTAATGAACAAGTCTGTGTCAAGTAGCTGTTGTAATATAATTATTACAACATCCCCTAATACATCTTCTGCTTTAACCCTGCCTGTCTTCATCAAGTAAACACACAGAGCCATGACTCTCGCTTTAATACGAACCACATAGCAGAATTCCTTCAGAGAAATTCCCTGTGAATCTAGTTACCTAATTCTCTGTTCATTTTGACACAATTGCTCTGCTTTTAAGGCTTGAGGGAGGGAAAAAAGAGAGAGAGATAAACTGCCTCTAGCAATGTGTTGTCTAGCCAGCAGTAATATAAGGGAAGACACTTAGTCTTGGCGACAGCGAGCTAGATAGTCAGCCAGGCAGTTGGGGTAGGGCATGAAGACAGAGGCCAGGCAGAGGCAGCAGTGATAAGGAGGCCCCAGCACTCACGGGATTGAGGCCTAAGATAACAGCCAGGAGCTGTCGTTGGATGACTTTATCATACAGCTTCTGCGGTGGGAGTGGCATTACTGGGACTAGAGCAGGGCCAAGGGAGCAAGATGGGTCCGGGGTCGGCGTCAGAACAGGAATTAAAGCTGACGCAGGCACTGCGGTGGGGCTACTGGTGGAAAGGCTACTAGGCAGAGGCATGTCAAAACGGGCCCGCTATTTACAAGCAACTCATCTTTTATCAATAGCAATAAGAAAATTATTAGATAGGATGATTTATAGTTTGACTTAAATGCATTACATACAAATCACCATGAAAGTGCATAATGAAAAAGCAACGTTCAGTTTCAAGAGCTAAGGCCAAGCGCACTCCCTCCCTGGCTCAACAACAGCCTATCCTACTCCTTGATAATCTTCGCCATCACCTGTGGCAACCATACTGTTCTCCCGAAGCCGTCTAAGCCTCCCGGCAGCCTGCTCCGAGGGCTGACGGACTTACGGTTGGGGTGCATGAAAAGGCTAGTGCAGGGCCCACATTCAGTGATATCGGTTGCGCGAATCAACATGAGACAATTCCTTTATTCTTAGGTATTTTTAAATTATGTTTGTATTTGTGTGTGTTTTTCAGTGTTGTGTTAACAAAAACATCACTACCTTGATAAAACGGCTCAAATTATCTGTTGTTCTTTATTGACAATAGGTCAGTAAAAATGATCAATAATTATCAATATTGACTAAAATGGAACATTTCATCACAATCCGTTTTTCTGCTATATCACCCAGCCCTGCGTCAGAAGAAAGACAGGCAGGGCAGCGCCGGGTTCTGCTACCAACTTTCCACCTCACCCTGTCAGACTTACGCCACCACCTAATTTATTACCAGGGAGGAGAGGCTGAGAAAGAGAGACCACATGAGGGCAAGAGAGAGGCACACAAAGAAAGACAGCACAAAGCCTCCAATTCTGCTTTCTCACTGGTGGCGACGGCTCAGTAAACCAGCTCACAGAATGGCTCTTGGTTAATTAAATTCCAGCTTATAAGTGGTGCTTTGGGAGAGAATGTGAGGAGAAGAGAAAGGGTTGGGGTAGGGGGATATAACAGGTTTCTGCTTGCAACAACAGACTTGGCCCAACACCCCCAATTCTCTCTTTCTGTCAGTCTCTATCTATGGTCTCTCACAGCTCTAAGCAGTATCTCACTTTGCGAGCGGCGCTCAATCTTGTTAGCAGCTAAATTGATTGCATGTCAGAGGTTACTGCAGGTCTAGCCCTGTGCCGAAAAAACGACAAGGGTCAACCTACAGTGAAAGTACAATGGTGCAACAGCAGACGCAGGCATACAAAGAAAAAGGGAGAGAACCACATATAAGATTGACAGAAATATGAGACATCAGATAGAAAACAAACCAAAGACTTCTAACATTCGCCCATTTATCACAATCTGTTCTCTAAACAGCTCTTCCCAAAGGACCAGTTCCCTACAAAGGCACTACAGTGGACAGCAGACAGTTTGTCCTCCAAATGCTGACAGCTCTCCCGGGATTGTCCTGTTAAATCATAGCACAGAGAGACAAACAAGCAGACACAAAACTGTATATGCAAAGGGATGATGTAGCTAGGAACAAGTGGTACATTGCACCACTTTGCTCCACCACAGAGCGAGTGATGGAACAACAGGCCATCTAATCTATCACACAAGCACAGCTAAAAAAAATAGGGTCGTGTCTAGGGCTGGGTGACATGGCTGAAAAACTAAATCTCCATCTTGTAAGTTCTATGTTGATTTATTGTCTTTCTACAAAAGCTTGAGAAAAATCATGATTCAAAACTGTTTTCCTGAACGAAACTATAGGCCATGTAAAAAATGAGCAAGAGAAACAAAAGAAAAACACCACTAGCATCTAGTAATGCTTCCATATTGTAAACATTGTAAAGAAGGAGCAGCTGTGCAACAATTACAAAATAGCAGCACTTGCAAGGGTGGGTGCAATAATTTTCCCACCATGCCAACACTTTCGTAACTTCCTTTCACTGGTGCCCTGTTTTGTTATACAGGATGAAAGTGAGGCCACCAGTGTTTTTAGCTGTGGTTTGAACTGATATGCTCGTATCTGAATCTCAGTGCTTCCACTCCACCACACGGTTTTGTCTCAGGGTGCTGAGCTGCTATGTTCTGCTGCCATTTTTAGTTTAAACAGTGTTTTTCCTAATTGTACACGACTTGGCGGTCTGTTCAGCATCCGACTTTGCAAAACGAAACCATGTCTATATCTGTGAAGTAGTATGACCAACCTTTATCAATCTTGTATCGTCATTACCAGCTGCAGCAAAAATTATTCAAGTGTGTTTAACCGTAAAGAGCTTGGGTGTGTCTGAAAGTAAACAGAGACATCTTACATTTTCACAAAATTTTAAATTAATCGCGTTCATTTGATATCTTTCCAAGTCCTACGTGTAAGGGGTGATAAGGAGAGCTTGGGATTTTCTTTTTATCAGTCTGACTATTTTGCTCCCCACAGAAACACTTACCACACTTTGTGACAACAACAAAAATAAAGAATCCTCCCTTTCTCCTATGCTCTGTTACCTTACAACATTGCCTGCACTTCACTACTAGGCTACATCTCTAGATGTTATATGGTCTGTCTCCTTCTGCCAAGAGAAAATATAGCAATTTGAAGCAGCTTGTTGGCAGGCAGATCGTAAAGAGAAATAAAAAAATAAAAAAACTCCATAGCAGGTGTCACCTCAGGGAGACGAACAACTGCAACGCAAGGGGATTTCAAAAGGGGCCTGTCAATCGGGCCAGAGTGACCTTGAGGGACAACATACATATTGGGAAAGTAACTGGGACGTCCCCGCACACACGCCACTAAAGGGTCTCGCTAAAGGGTGGGAGCAGTCGTCACACACAAGGGTGGTGTCGGTTTTCTTCCCCCACGGAAACAGCTGTGTAGACATGCACGAAACGCTGGGTGGGTGAGGTGTGCAGCTGTCGAAGGGGTATACTCCTGAGAGATGGACAAATTGGGAACGAGTTTAAAGCGTTCAAATGCAACTGGTTACAGTTTTGCTCCTATTAGGTCCACTAAAAGCTGACAAAGGAAGGCGTTTAAGCTGTTCAGTCACATTTAAAACTGACAACGTACTTCCTCAGAGGAGAAGTGCTGCCAGGATAATTTCATTGACAATACACAAAAACCTTTGAGTCTCAGGAGACAAGACAGGTAAAGCTTTGTTGACAAATTAGGACTGTCCTTAACTCCCTCTCTTGTTTTGTACTTTCTTTTCATTTAACGATAACTCTACATGGACTGGTAATGTTTCTAACTTTGCCTGAACATCAATAGCTTTTCAAGTAGCATCTGCTTTCTCCTCGTTGCCTTGACAAGACACCCACTTTCAATCAGACAAAACTGCCTGGGAAGTCTCCAATACACACAACACACTCCGAGTACAAAACTACATACGCTGAACAAAATAACCTGTTAGATCAAACACAATACCACAAGTTCAAAACTCCCCTTTGGAGTGTATCCTGTCTGACTGGAAGTTGCAGTCGAGTGTGACGTTTAGAACATGACCGCAAAACATACTTTATGGATCACGAGAAACATTTTAATGATGCAAATAACAAGCATAAACATATTTTTAAATTACATTTCTGAACATCCGGAGTAGCCAAAGTCCAACAGCACAGGCTACCGTTAGTGACACATTAAAATAACACTCACTTGACAAAAACATTTAAAAGCAGCACAAAGGGGCAGATTATCTTGAGCAACGCTGCAGTTTTCTTTCCTCTTTTTAAGATGAATCAGAATGGTACTATGAGTTAACCCTGGCCTCCGAAAGCAAGAAGCCATTCCTTAGCTCGCAATGGGAACATTTAATACATTTCACTTTTTATGTGGAGCTAATAAAAAATATTTTTGCACCTCGGAATTACTGTAAAGGTTGCACAGATAAAGGTTAACAGTTATTAAATGGACTGTCACCAAAAAAATCTTAACTTAACGGTTTTTTAATATAAAAATGTATACATATTTTTTATAAACATTTATACTGCAGATTGTACTAGACGGGGCGAGGCCAGTTTATACCGGTAGGGGATGGGGAGTGAGAGAAGATTGGCCACAAATATCACATCAGAGCTTCAGCCACATCCAAAGGGAGAGCAAACCAAACAACCTCTAACAGAAACCCGACCGTCAGACAGGCCTCCTCTGCACTGGAGTGGCTTTCATCTCGCACAAACACGCAATATTTGGCGGCAGGGTAAAGTTTGGGCTGGTGCTGTGGAAACCCTTGTAAACCTCAGACATGTGTGACTTTGGAGCAGACATACTGGGGCTGTTAATTTGCAAGTGTCCCAGGCAAGATTTTAAAAACACTAGAGGAGGGGGAGTTTTATCCATTTTCTCAGACCTGTCCGGCAATATGGGACTGATTTCTGAACCTCTAACAGCCAAAATTCCCATAAGCTAAACAACCAAACGGAAGTACGAAAGTAACTGCAATTCTTCTATAAAATAACTCAAAAGTTTAGTGATTTTCTTGGACTAACAGTCCATTTAATAAGCACAACTGGGAACCCTTATGAGCGCAGCATATTCTGTATTTCTGGGTTGCAAACAGATTTTTTTAGTTAGCTCCACAAAGAAAAAGCCAGTAAGTGAAAAAATGTATTGCATATTTAGTAAAAAACAACTCCCTTTTTACCACATGGGAGCTAAAGAGCGGCTTTTTGCTTACAGAGGCCAGGGTTAACGCATAGCGTTTTCGAACAGCACTTACGTCTGAGCTCTTAAGAGTGGGAATGAAAAGGAAAACATATCTGCTTCCTGACTCACCCTGGAATGAAAACACCAACACTCTCAGCATTCCTACCCGAGTACAACAAAGCAAAATACAGATAATTTATCTGCTTTGCATTTATGGCGTGTGCAGCGTATCAAACTTTAAAGACACTCAGTGGCAAAATCATTAGATGAGCAAAACAGTGATACAATGGCATCCTATCAAATTTATGATTCTGAACACACAGGGAAGCCTCAAGTTGAAAATAAAGTGCAAATTTAAAGTAGTAGTAAAAAAAAAAAAGATCTGTGTTACTTCACAGGCAGATTAGAGGACCTCAGGATATGATGCAACAAAATAACATTCAGGCTAAAAATTAATTTGCCTGGACTTATTTGGCTTAGTTGTTTTTGCGTTGTTTCTGGACGGCTAGTTATGAAATAGCTGCCTTTGTGTCTCAAGTGTGCTCTTGATCATGTATCAAGACAGCCAGAATATCTTTCCAGACCGGTTTAGCAACTACAGACTACAGTCATGCAACCGAAACTACGGACTGCTCTTTAGGTCCTGTGCTGCCCGAGGTAGCCGCCAGTTTATCCACTGGTTTATGCAGTAGACGGGGTGAATATTATTTTTATTCATCATGGTGTCCAGGCCAACACTACACACGGCATGGGGACAGTCTGCCAGGGGGCTGTGGCGCTCTCTAGTGTCCCCAGCTCAGTTACATAAACCATAGGTCCAACCTTCCGCTTAGACCAGCTTATGTTATTGATACTATAAACATAAACGGCAAATAAGTCGCCTTTATCAGAGCTACTGGCAAAATCATTAACACGGCGCAGAAAGCAGATGTTTGGGCAGGCGATTCCCGTCTGGACGGCGCCGCCGACAAAGGGCGACGCAGTTTTGGTAGGGCAAGCTTGACTGGCAAAAAAAAGAGGAAAAAAAAAACACGACGACTGCTGCAGCAAGGGAAGGAAATATAAGCGAGAGAAACAAACCCTCCCCTTAAGACAAATGTTTTAGTAGCTAAGCGAAGAGAGACAAATAAAACGGGGCTATCTTTAATGAAAAAGTTGGACGGCTGAAATAATCTTCGTGCACTCCCCCCTCCCAGCAGCAACTCACTGGCCATTGTTTGGGCAACAAGCAGACACATTCCTCCGTGCTGTTACGCTCGGCCGCTGGGCAACAACTAACCCGACCCTCGAAGCAAAAAACAAGGGAAGCGAAAGCACAGACGGTGTAACACGCTTCGACATACGTCGGAAACAAAAGCACGGACTGACTATTACATACGTAGCTAAGTTAACGCCGCCGTTTGGTTCTTGAGGAGTTCAGCGGAACGCAGACACCCAGGCTCGCTAGCTTAAAATGTGGCTAACCCGAGCTAAACTGCTGGGGGAACATGTGGAATCAGGCCCCGTCTAATTTTACGCGAATTTGCCCACGCTAAAGTGTGTTTCAGAACTTATCCGTGGACAATTCTGCTAACACGTTACCATCAATGTGTCGTTCTGGTTTTTCTAAGTGAGTTAGAGAAAGTTTTCATCTCGTCGCCACAAAGTCAAGAGTGCAGCAACAAACTCCGTGAACGATTAACTCTGAAATCCACATCTCTCACTTGTGCGGGTAAAAACAAACTCACGTAGGACACAGCTAGGTTTCTAGTTGTTGGTGTGGGGTATTGTTCAGTGGAAGTTGTGTTACTGAATTTGCCACGGCTGGGAATATCGGGGTACCCGATGCTAAAGTGTGCGTCTGGGTCTCACTGACGCTATGCAGCAGGGATGCCCAGCGAAGCCGTGCCGATACCGGACTGCGCCGTGGTCACGGTTCCCCCCCTCTCCTACTACTCCCCGGGGTCTCTCTCTGGAACGCCGCTTACCTTCATCCAGAAGCCTCTCTAGGTGTGTGAAGATGCCGCAGAGATTTGGCAAACTGGTCATGAGCTTCTTCTCGTTTAACAATTGCATCAAATAGTCGGGACTCGGCCTCGGTCGCTCCTTCACTTCGACCTCTCCGACCATCATCTTTGCGGCGAGAGCGGAGAACAAACCACCGTGGAAAACACAGAATCCTCTTTTAAGAAAAAGAGAAAAAAAAACGAAAAAGGAAAAAAAAAACTTGCGGCTCCAATCCCTCGCTTCCCTCCTCCTTATGAGCAGAAGACTCTGTAAACCCCCCTAAAATTCAGGTTTGGTTCGCTCTTGTTGTTTGAGTGGAGAGGGGGTAAAAAGAAACCGTTATCTCCCTTCCAGAGACTCGTGCGCCGTACTCTCCTCTACGCCGTGTGCGCTCGGGGACGTTCGATTCCACCACTGTAGGCGCGAGAGACTGTTCCACCGGAAAGGGTCCGTCCTCCTCAGCGCCGATTGGCCAGCGGCTCTTTCAGGGGACTAATGGAACAACCAATGAGCGCTCAGGCCAGACTCTGAGGGGCGGGGCTGCATGTTCTCTGGAATGACGGGCATGAATTCGAGCCAATGGTGTGCAGTGCGCAGGAATGCACATAAGTGTTGTCAACACAGAATAGCACAAATGACTTCTTTCTCTCTTCCCCCCACTAACAGCAACATTATATCAGTGCTAATTTCTCAGATTCGGTCCTTTTTGTACCTTAATAGTTTGACACTCTCATCAGCGGCCTCATAGGCGGCAATCATGACAATAGTGTGCGTGAATGGGTCTTGATTAAATCTAGTTTGCAGTGCGGATGTGATTCAGTTTTGATTTGAATGAATACACAGCAAAGAGGAGCCTGATTAACAAAGGCAACTGTGTTCCGCTGTGTAAGTGAAATGTCTCCTTAGATTTTATTCTGTAGCAAGTTGTATTAAGTTCGATTTTATTTTTGGACAGAAAAGTAAATCCTGTATAAATTCTGAGTTGGGAATAATCTTTTTATTTATCTCATTTTATTCTCATTCTTCAGATTTGGCAGCACTCAACCCCCCCTTGTAGCCTGCGTTTATTTCAACCTCTCAAAATCAAGTTTTCTCTCTATGTTAACATGTAAATGTGGGTTTTTTTTAAAAATATCATGAGCAAAATAAGCAGCCATTACTGAACATTTCCACCTTAAAACTGCAGTGTCACAACAATAATCTTAAAAAACACAGATTCATGCTTTTGGGGTTTCATACGCAAGAAACCAAAGCAACCAATCCTATCAACTTGCATGGTGGGACTTTCTCTATCACTATTTTTCTTTAGAATCAGTTTTCAGTTCATAAATGTAGCACACGGCGGAATTACTTCATATTACAAGTTGCCTTTGTGTAGCAAAGAGTAGTTTCACTGTGTTTGAGCGGAGTTGTGGGTGAACTGGTGTGCTCCAGCGGGCAGCGGTCTGTGGAGAAAAAGAGGCAGGTCTTCATAGATCTGCACATTCTAGATAAAGAAATAGTGTGGAGTTACCTCTAAGTCATTTTAAGGAAGGAATGAAATATTTTATTGGAAAAACTTTTGAATATGTAACTGATTAACAGATTACATTTTAGGGGTTAAATCAGTAAATGCAGTAGCTCGCGGTTTTAGAGTGTCCTGGTTTAAGTGTTGTATGTTTTATCCTGACTTTAAGAAACACAGACATGCTGCCTGTAGTACTCGAATAGAAACCAGAATAGCGTGGCATGTAAATGCTTCATTCTGGTTTCTCAGGTTTCCTCTTTGGTACAGATCATTGCAAATTAGAGGGTGAGATAATAACACTCACCTGCAAAGGAGATGTTTAGAAACCTGGATACTATCATGATTTTCATAGAGGGATATGGATAAGTAGGTTTTTCATGTACCATGTAAATGTCATATCCCAATTATACATATTAAAAACAAGATAAGAATCAAAGCCAGCAATTATAATGCTTTAACTTCCACTAGGGACATACATTAGGTTGTAAGTAAGTAAAAGAGTTAACAGTGTTGTAGGGAGATTACAAATCACAATTTAGACAGTGTCTAGATGTGGAGCACTTTCAGCCATGAAGCCATCTCTCCTCAATCGTAAAGATACATCAGCGTGATTGCATTAACCTAATCAAAAGGAGGAAGAATAAAGAAATCTTTTATGTTGCGCAAGGATATCAGTGCAGTCCTTCATGTTGCAGATCTGGTTTCCAAACAACATTACAGTGACGAGATGAAAGCACAGCAGCCCCATTTGTCTCTTAGATTTCACAAGGTCTGGTGTAATTCTATGTCTTAGCAATGACGTGTATGGGTCTCCTAATCTGGTATGGACTAGAGAGCTGGTTTGAATACTTCTACGTGGGTTGAATATGTGTTCAATTTTCCTCTTTACATACTCAGTGTGTGTGTGAGACAGAGGTAATGCACTTGCCAAGACCAGCCCACGAATCAGGCTGATTGTTGATTTCATGAGTGGGCTTTACTTCTAATGCTGAAAAATGAAGGAAAGATCAACCTGTGTAGTCCATATCTTACAAGATGCCGATTGTTACTCAAGACTTGTACATCTTGTTATCTGTCCTGGGACCAATTGATCAATGCTCCAGTAATCAATATTGCCTATTCATTGGCCTGTCCTTGGGAGGACCTTTCCTCATATCCTCTGAGGATGGAACACACACAACCAGCCACCTTTAGTTATTCACATCCTGCTTAGTGTGAAAATAAACCACAACTGGTCCATTCTGATTTCAGCAGCTGTTGGTTGAGAGGCGCCCAGCTAAATCCGAGCCCTGACCTTGGCCGTCATTCAGTTTGTCCGCTTACTGCTCACCCACTCATGTCTTTTGTAAAAGTGGTCCCCACACTGGGTGCATGAATGCTTAAACAGCTGCACTACAACCTTCTGGCTTTGGTTTGTCACCACTGTGTTGGTATGGTGGATAGACAATTAAGTCCAAGGTCGTATATCGCGGCAAGTCCGATAAATTGATCAAACTAAATAAACTACATATGGCGATGTGTTTGGACAAGTGTAATTAGACGGACAATGTGTCACACCATCAATAACTCAGTAGACATGTGTCACACACACATATATACAAAATTTTAAACTGCTCAGGAAAAAAAAAATCCACAAAAACATATAATCAGTCCGAGACAATGGCATTTAGGTGTGCAGCAGATGACAAGAGTCTCCACATCAAAGTTCACAGTTGCCTTAACAACTGGTGCAACATCTTCTCTGCCCTTTGGCCAGCGTCTACATTTAGCTACAGTATGTTATGGCTATAATTATTGTTCGAGCTTTAGGTGAGTCTCAAATTAACTGAGCTTAGAGGAGAAATCTTTAAGAACAAAGTTTTTAATCTTTAAAGAACTTGTGTAGGTCTGAAAACCTTGATTAGCGGCGCTACTTGATCAGTAGACAAGAATCCCGAAACAATGGCAAGAATGTGGTAAACTGTCAGTCAGTTTTTGAAATATTTAAAAAGTGATCATTCTTTTAAATCTTCCTCACTTTGGTGTACATCAAGGAGAGAGAAAAATCCTCGCTAGGATTTAACGGACCCATACTTGAAGTTCCCCATGAAGTGTGTGGAATTTACCATTTGACTGTCAGATTTCTGACCAGTAACCACAGGAAAACGCAGATAGTAAGGTTTTTGCATAATGGCTTGTCATTTACACCACCACCAATTACACAGGACATGTAATATTAGCCCCATCGTCCAATCGGCCTCCAGTATCAGCGAGCTATCTAAGAGCCCAGATGATAAAACATCCCTTGAAGTCAAACACTGATAAGTGATTTTTATTGGATAAGACTAAGTAGATAGGCAGGGGGAATGAGAAACCCAATTTTTCATGTGACTTGGAGATAGCTAAATTGTTCACGGTGTTGACTTTATGTTTCTCTTTTTTTGCCTCCCTTATTCTTTGAATATAAGCGATGGAAAAGTCACAGTCGTCTTGCATCAAAGAGAATCTGGCATTTATTCTGAGCTTTGAAAATGGGTTTAGTTCTTATCACTAACGGTGTGCATGGTAATTTGCACCTTGCCTTGCGTTCATTCTTCTCAGATGGTTCACATTCGGCTTCTGTGGGTGCGTTGATATGTGTGTGAAATAGCAACACAGAGTTAGAGGAAGAGTGGGAAAGATGCAGCAATAGCATACCTAAATGTGTGAGTGTGTATGTGTGCGAGCCTGTTCATGCTTGTGTCTTCCGACAGCCCGAGAGTAAACAGAAACGATATTAATCCCCCCTTTTGCTCCCCCTGCCCTTGTGTTTTCGTCATTTTTAATAACACGGTTTCCATTCAACAATTAATCCAATTAACAAGGATCCAGATAATTAATGAACATGCGTTTAGCCCCTTTTGAAGAGAGGCAGTTAGCTCGCTAACAATGAGCTTGGAGAGCGCCCTGGGTTTTCGACTGAAAGTATGCTGAAGGAGACAATGGGGCCCTCGGTTAGGGCCCTGTAGCTTGTTGCAGTCCGCCTCGGGGGCCACAGCCTCAGGAAAGCAAGCGAGAGCTGGTGACTCTGTCGAGGCAAGGCAGTCTGCGATAACGGCTGTGGCTCTGGAGGAGGCGAACAGAGACCCAACGGCTCTGATAACACGCATACATACAAACAAGAACAACATCTTTCCCTTTTTCTTCTGACTTGCTAGTTAGGGGACTGTGGGGAGGGAAAAAGTGCCGGCAGAATCTGGGTCATTTACATTTTGAGGAAGGTGTGAGTGCAGCGCAACAGAAATAAATGCCCTTCTAGCAACCACAGCATATACAGAGAAATGCATAATGTACCTATTATTCATTTTAACTGGTATCATAAGCATGACATGACAAATGCTCTTTTCCTGCTTGCGTGCATGTGTTCAAGCATTGTTGCACTCACACTTGTCTGTGCATTTGTTATTGTTAGCGACTGCACATTATTTATTTGTCTTGAAATTACCTGACATAAAAACCGGAGAAGCCGAAGACAAAGAGGAAGCATGTGGAAGGCTTGTTGGGCTAAAATCAGCTCTCTCCTCTAGGTTTACTTCAATGCTCTGTGAAGATCAATTAATTTAAGGACCTTTAAACTGCTTTGTGGGCACTAAATGTTAGCCAGATAGTGCAGGTGTTGCCCTTTAATTGTATCTGTCTTTATTCTGCCAGATGACTCCGCAATCATAAAATCCACCGATTGATCACAGCCATTTTCCTGTTGCTCTGGGGTCATATTCACAGAACATCATAGGGTCTAAAAGTAGCTCCTAACTGGCTGAGTTGGGAAAAACTCATAAAAACCAAGGGGTGTGTCAGTCCTAAAATTAAGACTCCTGACTTTTTGGTCTAATTCACAAAACATTTTGGCATTAAAAAGTAGCTCCTAAGTCTGAGAGAAGCTGAGAGGTAATTTGCTCATTCATGCAAATATTCTGGAAAAATGCAGCAATAATGAACTTTTAAAAGCAATATATTTTAATGATGGTGAGTTTATAAAGATGCCATTGGCCAACATTATCAGATGTGGTGTTTTGCAGAAATCTGTTTTTTTTTTAGTGCTGATAAAACTCTCAGCCATCTGTCAGAATTATAAATCAAAACAAAATGCACTCTTCTGTCTCCAGTTTACCTGACAGTATAATAAGTGTGCAGACACGCCAGTTGTAGTAAATAAATAAAGCTGTTTTAAAGGGCATGTCTGGATTTACAGGCAGTCTATCCAGTTCATTTTGTGTATTATTGAAACCCATTTTCATCATACATACCAGTGACCTGACAACCAGTCACTGTAGACATAGTAAGTTCATTCCCAAAACATGATGTCATCCATTGCAACAGGGGCCAATGCTGCCCCTTCTATCAGCTCTCTTTGTTCCTGACTAGCAGTTGCTCTCAGCGGCATTGTGAATAAATCTTAAGAGGAACTTCTTTGAGCCATTTAGGTGGATTCCCAGTGCTAAGACTAGATTACAACTATTGATATGTTAGAGTGACTTGTACTTAGCTAGATATGAGCATAGTCTGAGGTTATGCCCACTCTTGTGCATTTTTATTTTAACAAGGCGTCTTAAAAAATCTTCACCTACAAAAGCGTTTTAGAATTGTGCACTGGGCATGTGCGTGCCGATGTAAGCAGGAAGCTGGTGGCTAAGTTGTGGAGCCACAGGATAGAGGGGTGACAAATCACGGAATGACATTTGGTAACTGATAAGATGCAGTCCAGAAGCAAATGAGAGTGCTGTCATCTGCAAAAGTCTCTCTTTTCCCAATCTATACATCAACACTGCAAATGGAGTTTCTTGAAAAACTTCACCGTCGAGGAAGTTTTCTAAAAGGTCCATTTTCAGTGATCTTAAACTGTGTCTGGACATAAGGCCAAAATGCAAAGAAAAATACCTGTGTATGGGTGGACAAAGCCTCAGTCATGTGGGGATAACTGGTTTTCTAGCCCTAAAAACATTTATAGGTGGCTTTCCGATGGAGGAACTGGGGGCAGGCATGAGGTGGCACAGATGTTTACAGGCCTTACTGTTTCCATTGCGGTGTAGGATCCTGCAGCTACGACTGCAACGTCAACTCCAAGTGCGAGAAATGACGACAAATAGTGTTACTGGATGTAACTCCAGGTCCATGAGCTCGTAGGAAATGGAACAAAGAAGGCCTTCTTATGTTAGCTTATATGGTGAATTTTACGTTGCTGATGGTGATGTTAGAGAAAAGAGGACTGCCACTCCACGAGAACTTTAGGAGGGCGGAAAAATGGTGCTGATGGTTCTCTCTGTATTTGACCAATCAATGGTCTTGTCTATGAGTTCAACCAATCAGCTTCAAGCACCACATAGCTGCTTTTTCCGAGCTACCCTTTTCCACCAAGCTGGTTCCAGTGCTAGTTCCGAGCAAGTGCCTGACTTAGCACCAGTTCTTTGTATTTCCACCGCGTAAGCACCGGCTCCAGGTGCTAAAAACTGGTGTTTAGCAAGCACCAACTCTTTGATGGGCCAGAGCTAAGCACCGAGTACGTCAGGGGCTGGGGGTGGGGTTATCTTGACAAACGATCAACGGTGGAAAGGGACACACAAGCGGTAATTTGTGTCCTTTTTCGTCAGGACGTCCCTGGTCTGATCACAGATGTATGGGAATGACTCCCGGGACACACAGAAGTTTTGCACAAACTGTTTCGCGCTGAAATCTGGTAAAATTGTGTCCCACCAGTTGCGCGATTGCGGATGTGCCCAGGCAACAGGCGACCTCCGCCTCGCAAACAGCCTTAAGACCATCTATAAATATAAACATAGATATTATCATCAACTTATTGTGTTTGTTTAACTGCTATGTAATCGATGCAAGCGTAGTCATTTTACGGTGACGCAATGCATGGCTTCAACTTGGCTCCTTGCCAATGGAAAAGCAAACAGGTTCTTAGGAGGAACGAGCACCAAACTAGCATCTGGTTCTTCTTGGTGGAAAAGGGATATCAGAGGTGCCTACTCTAGAATAAGCCTGTTCTTGAAATCGGAACATGCTACAAAGGTTCTGCAAAGGTTCAGGCTGCCCTTAAACGGGCTGCAAGTTCTTGCAGTGGAAAACACCTTTATATTGCCCTGGGATCCATTACAGCTGTGAGTCAGGGGCCTGGTCTGGTGTGGGGGGTGGGAGACTTCTATGCATCCTGTTATATTTGACACCTTCCTGCTGACTCAATTACAGGGTTAAGAAATGTCAAAACAGATACAAAAAGATGTGTTTAAAAATGTAGCCAGGTTAGTGTGGTCTGGTTTGAGCTGTAACTGCACAGGTCTTTGGACTGGTTCTAGTTGTAGGATTGAGGGACAGGAAAGCCAGACCACGAAAACAATGCAACAACTACTTTTAATTAGACTATGCATGAGAAAGAGTGTGCGCTGTTCACACCATACAGGTTCTACTTAAAGGAAATAATGTCAGCTGGTGGAGTTTTACAGCACGAGGAAAAAAATCTATCACAATTCAATGTGACGCTGCAACATTCCAGCTCTTCTGTGTTTCCAATAACCCACTTTACTCTCCCTACCTTCGCTATACACCGTTCTCCATTTTGTTAAAGGTCACCTTGGGTGTTGTAGTGTAGATGGTCCAGTGGTTTGGCAATCTGGTGATGGAAATGCCTGTTGGCCTGGCTGTTGTCACTCAGAAGGGGGGGAGAGGAGGGGGATGGAGGGGAGGACAGCTGGAGCCACTTGTGATAGAAGGCTTTGATGGGAAAACATCACCTCCTATCTCCCACCTCGAACCTGCTAATCATCAATCAGCAGGAGGAAGTGACGCGCACACAATCACGCTTTGGCATTTTACAGTAAGAGACTCTTAAAGAGGCCAAGGATAAACAAGTTTTGCGCGCTCCTCCTTCCTCATTCTGTCCCTTGCGGAGAACACACTGGTGTCAATACGGCTTAAAGAAGTCCAGCCGATGCTACATCTGTCCCCGCAAATTGTGAACAGTGTGGATCCATTCCTGCTCCCACGGAAGATGCCTGTATTTGTTTACTCGCCTGTTCGCCTGTTTGTGTGCGCCTGCCAGCCCGTAGCGGGGAAAGAAATGAGTGTTTGTGAGTGATAAGACCTGTAGGAGAGGAAGAGGAGAAAGATGAACAGAGAAAGTGGGAGAAGGAGAGTGACGGAGGGAGAGGCAGAGCATCCTCATTGATCACATCTGCTCGGAGGAGGATTGATCCCGAGGTGTGGTCTGGGATCTCAACACACATACGGAATCACACTCACAATCAGGGGCACGCATAAGAGAATCGCTCCCAAACATAAACAGTGAATCCGGATATAAGATTTTAGCAGACTATTAATATTTAAGGGGACTTTGCTGAAGGATGCAGAAGGAAAACAGAACGTGAGCTCCTCTTTCAAAGTGTTTACATTATTCTTCTACTCTTGAATTAAGCCAGTGAATTAGACACCTGGCATATGGAGAGGCAGATAGATAAATCTCCATTGTGCTGTCCTGTCTCGCACATGCTCAGTAGCTCCCTAGATGAGCGTGGAGTCCGCCAGGCAGACGTGAACAAGACGAATCATTCCCTCGGGGGCATTTATTTCTGTTGCACTGCACAATCCCCTCATTGCTAGTTCTAACAATCTGCCTTTCGAGACTATAACACTGGAATAAGGGAGACAGGACATCAGAGCAAGGGACCAAATGAAAAGAGGAAGGAAGTGATAAAGAGGAAGACAGATGAAGACTTCCTGACTGCTTAATAAATCCGTCCCCGTACACTGGGTTACGTTACAACATGTGACACACAACCCAGCTTTGATCACATTAAGTGTGACCCACATGGATGAATTATTTGATTTTCAACACAGGGAGACATCATACACAAAGTGGGGCATTCACATTCAGCTTGTTTGTTCAGATAAGGGAGCGTGGTGATGTTGTTAAGTGCCAGTTGTCGCCTCAATTCTCTTCTGTTTTTCACTTGCGAGAGAAAAAACAGACAAACAAGTGGTTTCTTCTTTGGTCTCTTATTCCTCTCTCGGCAGCTGACTGCTCCTAAATCTCAGGTCTGGCTGGAGCTAGACAGCTCTCTCTACCAGGTGACACAACATCCCACTTCCCTCCATCCATCCATCTCGACGTGGCCCACACAGCCTCTCCTTCTCTTCATTTCTCTCTACACCGGATTCATCTTATACCGCCGCTCTGTCTCCAGGCTAAGGTGCAACCTATCTCCCTGTCGTCCTCTTTATTCAAGATGTTCCCTCTCCCAAACGCACACCACAAACACTGTCAGGCTGACTTTCCTCCTCCATAATTGTCTTCTTCTTCCTTCCTCAGTCTTAGCCTTTTCTCTGCTTTCCTCAATCTCTTTTTTCCCCTCCGTCAACAGAACGCTATCAGCGTGTTTGTGTAGCTTTTGTTGCACAGCTCACTGCAATACAAAAGCCTTTGTTGGCCTGCCACCACTGTGATGTGGTGAGACGGAGATGCACAAGGACAAACTTGAGCTCCGTGCAGCCAGCTTTTAGAAAGTCACTGCTCATTCTGAAATAACGTCTCAACCTGAAGGCTTGCGTATCTGGTGGTGTGCAACCCAGGCACACATGCACCCGCTTGTCTGCGTAGTCGACTGTGTTGATCGGTGGAGCTGTATGAATTCTGTGCATAAATCGTCCCAAGTCGGTGCAAACTTAGTGTTTCCATCAGTGAAATGGCTTGAATATGTTCCTCAGTGGGAGTTATTGCTGGCTGCAGGGCAGCGGCAGCTGTTGTGAGAGGCTGAGCTAGCTAGGCTAATAATAACCCTGGAGCTGAGTGAGTGCCCATGGGCCCCACATCGTCAAGAGTTGACCCCTGGAGTCCAGTTGCAATGGAGAGTGACGATAAGGCCAGGTCCTGGATTAGAGAATACTGTCCCACCCTTGTAAGGATGAAGGCAGGTGAGCTGGAATCCTACACACTCCGTGGTTAATGATGGGATCGTAACACCCTGAATGCAACACCCTAGAAGTGTGTGGAAAACATGCACACTGACCAAGTGATACATAAAAGGTTTTTCCAAAATCCCGGCATCAGTGAGTGTTATATTATAAATAAACTGGGATACACGCATAGGTATCTATTCATGGAAGAAGCACAATCAGATTTTCTTGTGTTGCATTTTTAGGAAAGGCACAAGTTCCTTAATCCCCCTCAGCGCCTATTATTAACAAAAAGCAAACAGAGTAGCACAAAGATGCTGCGAGGTGGTTGAGTAACATGTTAGATAAATACCATCGACTCCACATGCTATCAGGCACATCTTTCACAATAGACAAGGAATTACAAACAAAACAAAACAAAACAACGGAAAAAAAAGCTTGGAAATCCTCTCAACTGAAAATAATAATGTGGCTTTATCTGCGACAGATAGTATCTACTGTAGGGAAGTAGAGCAGAATGTTATAACCTGCGCTCTATGACTGGAGGAAATACACTGAGAGGGTAGCAATATATTACCTTGTGTATATTGGGGCACCTGCAGTCACAAAATGATCAATTGCTCATTATGACTAAGGGAAAAGGGTCAGAATATTATGATCAGGATCATTTCAGCTCTGTTCTAAATTTGTTGTTGAGGCGTTTTTTTTTTTTTTTTTTCATGTCCGAGAACAGGATGAGATAAGGGGGAAATTCAGGCAATGTCATGCTTGGTCTTACTGGCCTGTAGGTCTGAAGCAGTCATGCGGTGATGCTTTTGATAGACCAAATAACCTCAATGGCTGCCTTCATTCCTGTTCATTTTGCAGTTCACTCTATTACTTGCATGAGCAATTACAGCTTGGTGTAGTTGTTTGGCATTGTTTGCCATTATCGTGTGTGTGTGTGTGTGTGTGTGTGTGTGTGTGTGTGTGTACTTGTGTTATTCAGGTTGTGAGGACATAAATCTGTTTGAACGGTCATATTGTGGGGACCCGCCTCATTTTTGAGGGCAAAAATGTCCCTTGAGGTAAATCATTAAATTGGAAGGTGAAGACTTGGTTTACGATCAGGGTTAGGATTAGAA
>OMNN01074093.1:0-31780 GCA_900302755.1 Chromis chromis | reverse complement strand
ATCTACACTATTTATTCTAAAGGATGACACATTTAATTTAGGCCCCGCAAAAAGAAATTAAAAAGCATAGCTGTTATTAATGAAGATGGAGCATAATGAGGGCAGGCTACACAATGAAAGATACACACAAATACACACATACACACACACACACACACACACACACACACACACACACACACATACATACACGTATATATTGGAAGCATTTATTTCCTGCTAAAGCATTTAACATAGATTTAGGCCTAACTCAAATGTACTTTTAATTCTAATCTAACAGTCATGTAAAGAGTGGTCTTAAGGGTGGAAATTAATGAACAAACATTTCAAGGTAAGAAAATGGATTCAAAACGATGTGAATCCTCAGCGACAGAGCCTTTGTACTGGCAAAATGTTGAAACATCTGAACCCCAAAACCTTCCGACAGGTTTCAAAGACAAGCTATCTTTAAAAAAATCACCAAAATGTCACGTTTTTATCAGAGCCAGGAACTGTAAAAATGGAAAGAATATTCAAATTTTTGCCTTTCCAACGGTCCTTGAACTATTCATGCATCTCTCACATGCCACTTTTTCAGAAAACATAACCAAATCTAAGCTTAAAATGGTGATATTTAATTAAAATCACTTTATTCTATGTGTCTGATTTGAAAATGTGCCAAAATAAATAGTTTGCATGAACCAGATTCTGTAAAAGAACGAAAAAATCTGAGACTTTTTGAGTGAACTGCAGGTTGTGTTTACACAGAGGGGATAGGAGGCAGACTATTAAACAAATACAATTGCAAACATTTATCTATAGTATGTACAGTCATGATTTTCTCCAGTGTTTGGAGAAATGTTACACATGTTGATTTTAGGATTCTTTTTTCTTTTTTTGTATAATTTATAGCATTGTAATTGTGTCATACTCCACAGAAGTAGTTTTTGATTTTTCTCTACTGTCCATGGTTGTTCTGTTTCCCTAGAGGTGCAGGACTTCATATTTCAGTTGAAAATGAGCCCACAGTGAGTAAAAATGTGACGGCAACAAAAAACACCCACACCCTGCCTGGGGTTCAGAGGGTTCAACTATCCTATTTCCCCAGTTTCTTCTTCCAGTTAACCCAGTGACACACAGTACTCGGCTCTAAGTGAGCAACAAAGCTGCTTACTTTGGACAATGTGGCCTGTTTCCATTGTCTTTAAAACTGTGTCTCTGCCTTTCAGTGCAAAGTCTTTTCGGGAAACATATCAAGTCTGTTGTCTTTTTCTAAAGTCCAGACCACTTATATTTAATTCAGGGGTGTGAGCGGAGTTGTTTGCATTTTTGCGTCCTTGTAATCACAGTAGAGCAGAGGGTTTTGTGTAGGCAGCTGCCAATTTATGAAAACAACAACCTGAATAAATTTAGAGGAAACCCAAAAGAAAAAGTGTTGGTAATTGTTACTCTATTTTGGGAGTTTGCTTTGGGCATAAACAGCTTATGATAGAAGCAGCAGCTTTATGCTCATTGTCTGACCTGCTTTTTTTCAAATAATCAGTAAAATATTTAGGCTGTGCTGTTTCCATAATGATGTGAAATACAAAGTGTGAGTGCAGTGTAACATCGGTTTCTGCAGCCAGGGAGCTGATTGAGGTCAATCTGTGATTTGCTTCTTTGGCCCGGGGGAGCGGCTGTGATATCACCGGAGGGCTTACAGTCACCCACAGCTCTCCGTGTTTTACATATCTTCAGTTTGTCATTGCTTTCTGCCAGGACATCATATCAAGTACACGTGTTTGCTTGTCTGTTTTTAAGCCCTGCTGAGGCGCCTAATGGGCAAGACAATCTTGCCTTGGGGCTGCAAATGATTTATTCTCTCCTATCTTCCGCCGTTACAGAAACGCCACCGGCTGCGCTGACGTAATTTTCCTCTTCACCTGGTTTTAATCTTACAGCAACAAGGCAGCGTGTCAGCATGTAGGCTTCCTTCCTAAATTTCATAATTTGTTTCATCTGTCAGAGAGCCGTTGTTCAAACCATCAAATGGAAACTTCTTTCATACCCCCCGTGTCACTGCCTCCGGAATAAAGCATGGTAAAATTTTAAGCTGTCGACATGTGATGAGCAGTTAAACTGCTGCAGGCGCTGGTTTCCTATCGGAGAGTGATGTTGCCCAGCAGCGTGTCAACCTTTTTGCTTGTGTGGTTTCGAGGGGGTTCGGGTTGTGGGAGGGAAGGAAAAATGATTATTCTAAAAATCTGTGGTATTCTTGGAAAAATTCATACTAGTTTTGGCAGCACCTTCTCCTCTTATATTTTCCACGAGTGGCCAATAATCAGGTCGTTAATCAGAATGTAAAATAAAGTGTTAGAGCAGAGAAAATACAGCCACAAAAGGAGGCCTGGACTCGTGTTGCTGTGTGTACATGATAGCACTTATTATCAGGGCTGTCGGTTTGGGTTCAGAAGGTTCAAATCAAATCTGTTTTCACTGATAACGGCTTCCAGATAATATACACTGTGTTTGCATCTTAGGGTAAAGTAAAGATTACTTTCATTATTGATCCATGTGCTGATTATTGTCCTGAGTGATTAGTCCTTTGATGTGGATAAGAACATACTGAAAAGTGGCCATTGCAAAGATGAGATCACTTGTCTTCTTTTGTCCATCCAACAGTCCAAACCTGGAAAGTATTTAATTTGCTAACCTATATAATGAAGTAAACAGCAAATTATCACATTTGGAAACCTGGAAACATCAAATGATAGTAAATTGTGAAGAGAGTTTGCATCTACACTAAATAACATGCAGAAGAGGTGGCAGATGTTTTCAGTCATGAGCAGTGTAGTAGTTCTACTACACACTCCTTTATAAGTCCACAAGTCTTTCTCCTGCTTGCAATCAGCAAACAGTAATTCATAAAGGCAACCCAGACAAGTGTATCAATCTTTTTTTTTCTTTTTTTTTACCAACTCAGAGCTTCTTTCAGGGACTTTCTAGAAGATGTTGACAGTTAAACAGTCACATTTCAGTCAGAAACTTTTACTCAGATTTTTGGAACAGTTTCTGCTCGACCATTTGTCAAGATATTGGTAAAATCTTAGCTTGATATATGAAGTACTTTTTGAGGTAACAAAAACAATTTACCCACTTGTAGCATTGATATTTGATGCTATATTTGGATTACATTGTCTTAGGAATGATTAAAGATACAAGCCTGACATTTTCACTGTTATTTCTCATCATGCCATTGATTCAGAATCTGCAACGTAGGACAGGTAGATCAAATATTATCTGATAATGGATGAGTTTACATATAGAAGAAAACTGAAACTATCATGAAAAAGTCCCTTGACATGGCAAGTCTCTTCCAAACCAAGGTCTATGTCTACAAAGTCGGGTTTTAAATTAAAAAGTATGTCCATATTTAAAAAAATATATATCTTAGTTTTATTTTGAGAACTGTTTTGAAACTCCAGAACTCTGCTTGTTCAGATTAGGGTATCTAACAGTATTTTTTGTGGTGCAGCTTGTCATATCTGCTCAGTCAGTACTGAATGTTAAACAAAAATAACTTTGTTTTCATTTTTGTGACCAAGTAGTTCTTAATAAAAAGTATTCTTTATGTGTTTTTTTTTGTATTATCGTGGCATACAACCACATATGGTCGAGAAGATATCACTAGTTGACTTCTGCATTATCAATTTTTTTCGGTAATGCATGCTGAAAGATGGAACCTTTCATTTCAACCCATAATCAGAGATAATTTCATCTACTTGTCCAATATTGCAGATTCTGACTGAAAGGCATGATGAGAAATAACAGTGAAGATTTCAGGCTTTTATCTTTATTAGCTCCTGAGATGTTTTTAGCAAATTGGAGATGGTCGAGCACAAGGACACTGATGATTTGAGATGAAATAACCCATTAAACTGAGCTCCTATAAACCAGAGAAGGGCGGCTGACTTTTGGCTGCAGTTGAGCGCTCTTGAATTTAACTGGTAAAATAGTGCAGTAAAAACTTTACAACCAGGCAAATGTTATTCATAGTAAATTTTAAAGTAACAAAATAGGACCCAAAAAAAAAGCCTTGCCTTTTAATACAAGATAAATGAAATAGAGGAACAACTTCACATTTTAAATCTTAAAGTTTGACATGTCATCATCATTGTCAGTGGAAATTTTGCTTTGCTCATTATCAGTTCATGCTGTGCGTATAAATCTTAACGGGAAAGTGACAAAAAGTTTGAGAGAACGTGTTGTGAGGTGGGTGATGAAATGATTTTGACTATCAGTTGCTGATTAATGCAGAAGTTGTCTGCGTAGGAGGAGCTGTTTGTGTCATTAGTTGCTTTTTTGTTTTGTGTGTGTGTGTGTGTGTGTGTGTGTCTGTGTGTCTGTGTGTAAGAGTAACATCATTACCTCTGCTCTGACTCCCCCTGATTTGATGAACAGCCGCTCCTGGGTTTCATATTCCCCGTGCTAATGCTGTTGACCATCAAAGACGGCTAAAGAAAACACTGGATGTTCCTTGTTTGTCACACATCCTCTCTGAAGTTAATTCACTTTGCCTGCTGCACTCGCTGAGAGACAGAGAGGTGCTCTGTGCCTGCATGGGCTCGATCCCGGTACATCAGAGGAAACTTAAACCTTGTAAAATAAAGCAGCCCGTGTAAAACCTTTTATTAGAAGTTAGCGGTTTTGGGTCATATTTGTTCTTAGACCCACTTTATTCTTTGGCATTTTCCTGGACCTGCTTCACTTATTGTGTTATTGTTTAAAACGTTAATCGTCCCAGTGGAAAATATAGTGATGTTTGTATTCTATTGTAGTAAAGTTACTTTCTAACTCTCATTTACTTACTTATACTTCTACCTTGGGTTGTGTTTCTGCAACCATCAAGGTGATGACACATCCTTATTGCCCAATCACAACAAAGCCAAGATGACACTTCAGAGTGTTAATCACACGTCTAGCACGGCCACGTAAACGGATGTAGACAGTGAATTGTTTTCCTTTGAATTGACACCCACCAGCCAATCAAAAACCTTTTCCCATTACCACATTTTTTATTTTGTAACTGGGTGGCAATGTTGCGGGTGAGTGCTTGATTCTGTGAAGCATTTATTATCTCATCAGCTCCTTCACCAAAATCAGCTCTTATAAACCAGAGAAGGGCGCCTGACTTGTTGGCTGCAGTTCAACTGAGCCAACCTGATAAAATGAGGCAGTAAAAACTTTACAACTAAGCAAATATTATTCATAGTAAACTTTAAAGTGCAATATGTGCAGGACAATTAAGGCTGCGGTGCTTTTACATTTTCTACATGTAAAATAAGAAAAAAAAAAGGCATTACAAATGAACTTGGACACACAGGTGCTGTGTGCGACATATGATTCATTTCTGCTTACTTACACACATCATCTGAGTGCTCTCCTTTTTGCCCAGCGTGGTGCATTCCCTGTTTTAGCAGCAACGGTGCATTAAGATGAGCTTAAGGGTCTGTTTCATGCCGTTATTTGTAATGGATGCGCCTCTGTCAGAAAGAACAGTGTGTCAGGAACAGATGATACTGACACGACAACAATATCACAGATGTGTGAGTGTGGTTGATACTATCGAACTATTCTGGGTAAAACTGCTTTCATAATAGATTTACATGCAAAAACCTTCGAAAGAATCATTACCGGCAGTATGATGAATACAGAGGTGAATATATTTACCGTTTGTTTATTTGACCTTGCCCGCAACAGGAGACAACCTTGGAGCTGTACTGCTCAAAATCTAAGATATTATAATGATATATATACAGATTGGCCACAACATTAAAACCAGTGCCAGGTGTCTTGTTACAAAATAGTGTTTTTGCCATTCATGTCGATGATTGCAGCAGGTGCCCCGTCACAACTCTAAAACTGCTCAGAAATTGGACGAGGAACATGACAATGACCTCAAAGCGTTGATTCCAAACTCCCCACATCTCAAACCTACTAAGCATCTGTGGGATGCACCACAACACCCCGATTCATTTCCTGATATCAGACACCACAGGTGTGCTGTATCAATGCACCGACATGTTAGAGCTGTTTGGGTTGGATGAGGGGAGACCTACACAATAATAGGCAGGTGATTTCAATGTTCTGGCTGATTGGTGTGTATTATTGTTCCTTATTTACAGTCTTTTCTAGAAATATACATACACTCGTGGACAAAATTGCTGGTAGCCTTCTGTTACAGAAAGAAAAACCCACAATGGTCACTGGAATAACTTGAAACAGACAAAAGTGATAATAAATAAAAATGTACTGAAAATTAACTAATGGAAATCAGACATTGCTAACTAACGAAACTGGCCTGGACAAAAATGGTGGTACCCTTAACTTAATATTTTGTCTTTTATTTCTTTGTGTATAGATACATTATGTGATTTTGCCTTCAAAATAGACTTACTGTAATAAAAAATTCCCCCGTTCTTTTTAGATATCTAAAGTATATCGGCAAATAAAGAGATTCCAAACAACTGGATTAAATGATTTTATTTTGATCTTTAAGTTATTAAAACATCAACGGTAAGGTCATCTTATTCATCACATTAAATACACACAAAAATCTGTAAAATGATAAGAACCATGAGAGCAAATGAACACAGTCTAAAGAGCTATGTTGATGACCTTTCAAACGCAAACTGGTGAATATTAATATAATGAGCAGACTTTGAAAAGGTCTTAAAAACACCCAGCTAGTTAGTGACTAGCGTCCCTGTGGTGCTTTATATAATATATTGACACTTACCTTTTCTTTCACCAATACTAAATCAGTAAGTTTCTCCTGAAGCACATTTTCTTTTCAGTCACTCTGCGTCTGCTGTCTGTCTTCCTGAAAGACTTTGAACTGCTGACAGCCTTAGTTTAAAATTCCTGCAGAATAATTTGAGACCCTGCTGCTAATCCTCTTTTGATCGACCTTTGGGTCCTGACCCAGTCTTTACTAATCATTCAGTGTAAACCAGTTTACACACACAGCTTGTGCTTCTTTCTAAAACCTCATTGTCTCCATCTCCACCGGTTATTTGCTAAATCTCGCATCTTTACGAGTGTGTCGTGGTTTAGTTTCACTGTTTGGATGTCTTTTTGGGTTGCTGACTCGGCGGCCGGATGAGAATGTAACGGACAACTTGTGCTCGCAGACACACAAAGTCAGACACGCTGCGCTGGTAAAGTGACGACAGAAAGTGATGCTGCAGGAAGTGATTGTACTTCTTGTTTCCTGTCTATGTTTTTAGCAGTTATTCAGATTGCTGCAAAGGAAATGCGACATGACGTAGATGACTGGCAGACTAGATGTAGTAACAGACTGCACTGTAGAGCATTTCATCACAAGGCTTAGTGAAAGGCTACAGACGTGAGGATATGTAGTATATTGCCATTTGGGAAATAGTAAGTAAGAACATGCATATTTTGCTTTTAAAGCTATGGAGTGTCAATTGTTTTAGTAGGGGTTTATTAAGAGAAGGTTTTCTGGCTGTGATGTTAAAATGTGCGTACATGGTTTAGAGTGCTGGTTAAATTGGTCCGACTAAATCACTGTAGGTTTTTTGGTTACTGTATGTGTGTATTTACACTGTATGTGCTGTGTTTAACTTTAATCTGCTGATCTTTATACATTGACAAAACATGGTCTTCTCTTTCTGGATGATTATTTGTAAAGATTTCCACATATTGACTGAGCTAACAGTAAGATGCTTTCTCTGTAGATCCGAGAAAATGACAAGAAACTGAAGCTGTTTTCTGTTGGTTCGCTGATGCTGTAGTCTTTAATTGTCAGAGAGAGAAAAAAAAAGTTGTTTACAGCCAGAGAAGCTACATAAATGTAGCACTTACACAAAAATCCCCTCTTCAGCTCACTTGCCCCAGTATTTTTTTCTCCTCTTTATCAGTTTCTCATTATGCTGGCGTTTGCTTGTAGCATTCAGGAAGCGGTTAACCTTGATGGAGGATGGTACGCAGAAAGAGGTTTATAACGGCTTACAAAGCAAATGGAAAATCGAGACTGCAAGTTATGCTCAGTCACTTAGTTAAAAATTGAAAAATTGACCTTCACTCTCGTGGAGGTACATTTGTCCCTATTCCTGAAGCGTTAACGTCATCATCTTTTTGGAGTGAAAATCATGCAAGATAATGGAGGAAAATTGAACGCTGAATGAAACATTGCTGTCATTTTCGTCTCACCTTGATGTCAACCTCAGAGCAGCCACGATCAGATCATTTTTTCTTATCACAATAGACTAAAGAAAACAGTCTGATAACTAACAAACATTTGCTCAGTGTTTGGCTGTATTGTAGCTTGAACCTGGGTCTGTCTAACTAGGCCACCAAAATGCAACTCTGTGCACTTTGCCTTTGTGCATCCGACCAGTGCTTACTTAAAAACAGCAGTGCCTCCCGAGAGACTTTATTTTATAGCCTCTATAACTTCCAGTCCAGAGTTTAGTAGAAATGTTACTTTGCATTGGGCAACTTTGACATTTTATTTACTGATGTATTTAATAAAGTCCCACCTGGTAAAGGTTTGTGGCTGATATTTTTATGAACACTGTCTCTCTCTGTCTCCTCTCTCAGGCTGTTTTGCTGTTGCTGAAAGGATGATCATGACGATAATGGGAGGAGGCCGCGGCCGAAGGTGCAGCCCTCGCTAGAATCCTAATTCTCCCCCAAACCACCCCTCCACCGTCACCCACAACTGCTGTCCTTCCCTCCGGCGCCATGGCCAACCACCTGGAGCTGATCCAAGAGCTGCAGCAGCTGGACAAGGTGCCCAGTCTGGAGAGGCTACGGGCGGCCCAGAAGCGGCGAACCCAGCAGCTCAAGAGATGGGCTGTGTATGAGAAGGAGATGCAAAACAAGAAGCGAAAGGCAGACAAGAAGGGACGCAATGCCAACAACCTCCAGCAACCAGAGTTAAAGAGGCACGTGTCGTTTGCTGCCAGCGTGGCTCTTCTGGAGGCATCGGCTAGGAATGATCCAGATGAAGGTAAGAGCAGTACAGAGAATTTATGGTTAATGCAAATTAGAAAACAAGCGTAACTTCATTGGGAAATGTGCAGGAGTGTGCTTAACACTTGTGGTCAATGGGCAGATAAAATACAACCAAGTTGGATTTATTCTGGTTGTAATATGGCAACACAATAAAAAAAAGTTTGGTCTGTAAGCTCAGACCAAAAAGTGGAGTCCGCAATTCTGGAGAAAGGTTGTTGATTTTTAGCTAGTTAGCATATTTAGATAGCATGTCCCACTTGCTCCCACATCCCCCCTTCCCACTGTGCATGAGCATGAGCATGATCACGCACAGGACACGCTGGAACAGTGCTGTGTGATCAGCCCGAGACACTTGTTGTTTACCATTCACAGCGCCAGGGCTGCAGGAACACCAGGTATTTTTTGTGCACACATAGAACTGACAGCTAGCTAGATTGTGAGGACATACCTGCTGAATCTGATGAGGGTATTGCACTAGAATCTCCTACTCCACCTTTAAACCCAACACAAAGCCACATTTGAATAATGACTCTAATTTCAGCCTCACCTCTCTACTTCTGCCAGATATCAAAATGCCAAGGTCAGGGTAACGATTAGCAGGGCCTGCCCACTTAAACTGTCGGTGGAAGTCACTCCATTCGAATTGAATTTGTTCTGCTTGGAGACTGTATTATCATTGGGAAATAATGGAGTTGTCACACTGAGATGAAACTCTGCCAGTCTTTTAATTAAAATTTCTACGGATGGTGCCCCACTATTTGGAGATAATAATTGTTTTCCTGCAGTTCATACAGTCCCACGATGCTGTGGCGGTGCTAACCGTGTGTGTGAGATGCAGGAATTATAACAGCCTGTTATCTTTTAGATATGGCATCTAATTTACCGTCCCTTTAACCTGAAATTGGATTGAACTCTTTTTGTCATACAGCCCATGGCAGTGCTACTGTATATTATTTGCTTGTGCAAGCTGTCTTCACAGATAGGAAAACCGCCACAAGGCTGATGTATTTTCACATTGATTCTTACAGAGCAGGAGCAGCTCTGCACTGCGTGCACACACTTACACGTGCACACATATGCACATGCACATGGACTGTGAACTGACACGTATAAGCTCCAGATGGAGTGAGAGGCACTGGAAGTCTTGGGATTTGTGATGCCTGGATGGCCTGATTTTACCATGATGTGTAACATAAATTAAGGTCTGATATAATCAATGTGCTATAAAGTGATGTTAACTGATTGGGCAAAAGAAAAAACATTCTCCGCTCTTTCCTTCCGCTCTTTTCCACTGTTTATTCTGCTGGAAGTATGTGAGTTAGATTTGGAAATGCTTTGAGCATCATTTAAAAGTTTTTAGTTGTTGTAAACTGCTGTGTTGTGTAGAATTCCCAGAAAGTCTGCTAATGCACTGAGGCTGAACCAGGAAGTTGTGGTGGATCATTTAAGTGTTTAGATTGGTTTGAAAAACCACATGAGGAGACCAAGAACTTGGAACATCTACTCATTAATAATATATATTCTCAATCAAAGATGGTTTAACAAAAAAACATTAGTGTCTGTGGTTGAGGCATTAAGACAGGAGCTGTGGTGTCAGAGTGCGGCTTTTGTGTGCAGTTTACCCAGTTTTGAGAGAATAGACAGAACAGTGATGGCAACAGGCTGGCCTCTGTCAAGCTGATAGTAAGAGTTTTTTCATCTGAAAGAAATTGTAACATTTTCAACAAAACAAAAATCGTTTCTACAAGTTTTGAAGGTCATAAGACCTTGAGTGTACATATTTATTTTCATGATTTAAACAAGTGCCTCAACAGGGCTCTGGGCTGCAGCCTTGGTTGAACAACATTGCTTTTCTGTGTATGTGCAGGATTTTGCAGGGGATCTTGCAGCAGGATGAAGTGTAGATACAGCACATGCAGTGTTTTACATATTTATCCATGCTAGCGGGACAGAATCCCATGAATGTTTGTACAGACAGTCATGATTGGAGGCAACATTCTAATGACTCTGACAATCCTCAGGCTTTTGCTGTAGCGCAACAATGAGGTTGGTGTTTGGTTTCTGAAACATCTCAACAACAAGTGGAAGTCCTTTAGGATGAATGACAATATTGTCAATGTAAATATGTAAATATATTTGCCTGCTGATGTGTGATCTTTCAGTTGAATCAACACCTCACTCAATTATTTAACAACACTGACATTTTAACATTCATGGAGGGAGGATTTATTGCAGTACTGTTGTCTTAGACTGTGTTAGTTTCAGCTAGAGCTACCTAATTTTTGATCATCAGTAATTAGGTAGTTTCAACTCTCATTTGTGGAAGACATTCTTGTATTGTAATTATTAAACAACTTTTCTGCTGGTATTGATGGGAACAGTGGAGAGAGAGGAAATATAGGAAGAGAGAGCAGGGCAGTGAAATGCAGAAAATGGTCCAGCAGGCTGGTATTTGAACCAAGGACGTGCTGCTCACACTTGAAAAGGTAATTCAAGGGACCTTTTCTCACAACTTAATTAAATGCATGGTTGCAAGATGGTAAAAAAAAAAATCTTACTGATTTAAAAACTATTTAAGTTGTAAACACTATTTTGATAGACTGGGTTGGCATAACAATGTTTGTAATTGCATCAACTTAATATTACATATAATTTAAACTCAAATTTCTGCATTAGTTGTAAAAATAAATTGAAGTTGAGGTAGCTTAATGAAATTGGCTTGATAACGTAACTTGTCTTCACCTCGAGTTCAGGATTTCAAGTCTCCTCCCTTATCTTAACATGCCTGGACAATTTCAGAAGGTTAAAACTGGTAATTAGGGACTAAAATTTTGAACATTTTTTTCAACCAATAGTTGGCAGCCTTATGCTCCAATGATTGATTAATCAATAAGACATATTGAACTCAGTGGACATTATTCGATGTCCTAATGAAACTGCTTTGAACACAGTCACACGACATGAGCTGCTCTACTGGCATAGACAATAAGTCACGAGTTCTTCACGATGTTGTCGTAGCATGGTTCAGGTCACCTACAACATGAGAGCTGCGGCTAGTGGCCATGAAGCACCACAGGAGACTTTCTCATGGTGGCACTTAACTAACTAAATTCCCACAATGCTCTCTGCTTGCCAACATGGAACTACCAGCAGTCTAAATGACTGCCTCCTCAAGTTGCTACAGTGTTAAACATGTACAGTCCTTGGTTAAACAGAGGTTCCACCTTGTGGTGCAACCAGGTACTACAGCAAACCTACAATACATTTTCTAGCATGCATGTCCTCTGCATTGAAGGATAATATATTTTGAATCGGTTAAATTATATTAACAGCAAGTAATCATTTAATCATTGACATTCCTAACATCCCTCAGTGTAGTTTGATGGCTGAATATAATTTCTTGAAGCTGTCATAAAAAAGACGGATGTTTTTTTTTTGGATGAGCTCAAAGATTATATTTTAGAGTGCAGGGCATCGGCGCCAATGTGGTATGTGCCCTAACCACTCGACTATTAGGTCGCCCCTCCACTTCATGTCATTTTCACACATCATAATAAATATACTGTCCTTTGTGTCTCACTGTGCAACACTGGACACATTGAGAGCAGATTTGTTTTTGCTTTGTTTTCAGTGTTTCTGATGTGCAGAGGCTTTGTCAGTTCTCCTTGCTGCTGACAGCGTCTGAGCACAGAAACATTCGCTATCACTGCTGTTTAATGAGGGTGACCATGAAAGAGGCAGGGAGATAAAAAGAAACGGGAGACAGGATGTAGTGTTGCCCACACGACTCCAGTGGCAGCTGGCTAGCTCAGGAGTCTGATAATCTCCTCTCTCATTCCCTCTGGTTCCCAAATGCTCGATCAGGCGTCATGACTCCACACGCTATACTGCTCCAGCACACTACTCACAGGCTCCGGGCTTCTTTGACAGAAATACTACATGACAGTGTCGTGGATTCTCTTGTACGGTCATTTCAAATAGGGTTATGTAAAGAAGAGAAAATAAAATAAAATGTAGATCATGATGGAAGTGAGTTGGAGCATCTCAGACAAACAGAAAATAAAGTGCATTTTTAGGTGTTTATTTGGCAAAAAGTTAATCCACTAATCTGGCAAATCAATGACTCGTAAAGGCAGCTGAGCACTGATGGAGCCACCCATTACCTCTCATGAAGAGAATGGAAGTGGGAGAGTAAAGTTAAAACAACAGCAGAGACAAACTGAGATTGACATTGACCTCAGGGTGACTCTGCCAGCCTCTAGGCCATAATAAGATGAGAGGTCAGATTGGCTGGACCAACTCCTCGGTTATCCCTTATTGGTTGGAGTGGGTGAGTTGCTTCTTGTGATTCTTTCCTTGCTCTTTTTTTCTCTGTGGTTGCAGTCAGAGCATCAGTGGGTCAACCGGAGGCGATGTGTGTGACCACATGCCGACAAGTATTTGTGTGATTATTGGTATGCATGCTTTTTAAATGCAGTATTTGCTGTTTTTTTTGTGTACTTCATAAGCTTTACTGTATCTTAAACAGTAGAGAGTGACTGAAAATCGGTGCACATACAGGTGTGCATGTTTAATGCTTGTGTTTAAGTGTTTATCTTTGTGTGTGAGTGTCCTCTGTGAACTACAGGGCTCCTGTCATTATAGCTTCCTCTCTGCAGTCTGTGGGAGCAGACTCACCAGGCCGCGAGGAGACGCGGATATATAGTAAAGCCGCAGAGGACACAGTGTGAACCCGAGCTGTGTGTCTTTGTGCGAACGTGTTTGTGTAGCTGTGACAGGGAAAGAAGAAAGTTCTCATCTGAATATCTCAGTTAGCTTGAACGTAAATAAACTTTTCAGTGGGTCTCTCCGGTGGGAAAATAGGTCTCTGCGTGAGCTTGTCTAAGGGGATATGGAAGCAGAGAATAGTGTGTAGGAGAGGACTGGGTGGAAAAGGGATGCATCCTGGGTCTGAGCCCATTACTTTGCCCTCCGGCTGCCACCATCCCGAACCCTCTGCCTCCTCACAGTGATGAGGGTTGATGGCTGTGAAATTACTGTGAAGCACCTCAGTGTCTTTCTGTGTGGCTCTCTGACCATTGAGACTGATAGGATTTCTCCTCTCCAGAGAACTGTTATCCTGCGGAGGAGCAGCCAGTGGGGTCACAGAGGACAGTCAACACACACACACACACACTCATAGAGTATGGACTAACCTTACATTTCCTCCTAAAACTGCTGTGCTATCAGATGAGGTTGTCAAACAACTCCAGCATGATTTAAGGAGTAAAGAATGTCTGTGGAAAAACATTAACAACTCAAGTGAAAGAATTCGATCGAAAAAGTTACAAATTAAATGTGCACAACATCAGAAAGAAAACTCAGAATGACATTTAAGTTTACTCACTCCAAATGTTCTTATCCCGACTGACTCGCAAAGCTGCTCAGTGTTTATGATTAAGACAACACCATCAGGTTTAGTTAAGATCTGGAGATAATCGAATCATCCTAGTGCTTAGCTGACTGTAAGTGGGTGAAAGTAGCATGCAGTGACAGGACCTTCCATAACCTCAGTGTCCTTGAGCAACATATCGAACCCCAGAGTTTCTCCCAACAAGGAGGTTGCTGTCTTGCAGTGCAGCTCTGTGTGAATGTTTGTTTTGTACCGGCTGCTAATGGTAGCAAAGACGTACTTCACATGATGTGTGTTGTCTGACCTCTGAGAACAAAAGTGTTGTTCTGAGCAGCCACACATGAAGGTGGAGTGGAAAGCAGCCTGTCAGAGAGAGATGCAGTAATTGCTGACAGCTTGATAGTTCAAACCCAACTTACTTTGTCACTTCTATACTTCTGGCCAGTCATGGTGTTAAGTGCAGCTCTCCCAATTTGACGGTGTGTGAGGAAAAAGTTTCTAAAGCTGTCCCATCAGTGAACAGTTCTGGTTGAATCTACTAGTGCTTGGTTTTATAGTTTGGTCTTTAAATTGTGTATTAACCATTACTTATGTCTGTGTAGATGCTCAGTCATTCAGGTCACAGTAATCCTAAGTGCTTCAGTAGAAAGCAACTGGACTTCTTTTTTGGTCATCATCCTTGAGTCTTCTTCAGTTTCAATGGACTGGTGAGGAGTCCCAGGTATTTATTATCACCCCAGAATAACATGGATCATTGCCCGTTAACTACTTAAGACTCCCCACAGGTCATTTTGAACTGAAGAAGCCTCTTGGATGAGTGGTGAAATGTTTTAAAGTCCAGTTGCCTTTTAGTAAAGAAGTTCCTAATTACTTGTATTTCTGTGGAGTAAAATATTCAAACTAAACTCCGGTACACTGTAAAAAACATACTCATTGTATTAGATATAGATGTTTTGGTGCAATGTATCCCTTCAGTTAAACAAAACACATTTTATCGCATACATAAATAATGAAATAACGGCCAGTCCAAGTGACGAAGCAACCAAATAGTCAAAGAAGATCTTAAACAGTGACCTGGAAAGTGGAGGGATATCTGTTGAATTGGACACAGACATTATTTACAGTTGGTTTTGTTGTGAATCCAACATAAGTAATAGAAGTTAACTGTGTGGGAAAGCTTTTCTATCGGTGGAATTATAGCAGTTTGAAGATTCAAGATTTGGTGCGAAAGAGATGAGTGATTCTGTTGAAGGCAGCAGAGAGAAAACAGTTGTATTTGCCTCTTCTTGAACCCAGTCTGTGGTTTGCAGCTCTGTGTGTTTCCCACCCATGGACTATTTATTCACCCACTCACGTGGCAACACCCAGCACACTAATTACCACTTTTTCCCCACTGAAAATCATAACTTGTAACTTCTTGTCTGAGAAGCCACACTGAAAATCCACATTCCATTTTTAGCCATGTGGTTTTTGCTTTTGGTTCACCACCTTTTTTCTGCCATATCATCACCATAAATATACAGAGGAGGAGTAAGTCTAGATTTCAGGACAGAAAAATACTCCTTCAGTGAGTAACGCCTCTCTGTAGCAGAATTCACATGTGGTTCTATCTTCTTCTGTTTTTTCACTTTCTACTTATTTGTTTGCAAATTAGGTCTCCGAGGAGCTTTTGTCTTCTTCTGCTGTCTTATTAGAGCGGTAAGGCCTTCTCCTCAGAGGCGTTAGATAGGCTTAGCTGCTCCCAGGCATATGGCAGGAACAGAGTGGCATTAAACGACTCACAAGAGCAAAGTAAAAAAAAAGAGGCAGGAATAAAAATACATCACATTGGATGTAACCATTGTCAAAAAAACACTGACCTTTGACAGTGATGTCTGCTCTGTCTTTTTTTTTCATACTCCTCAGATCATTCTGACTCAAGCTCTCGGATTCTTGGCTTAATCTGTCAGAGGAAACTCATAAACACACTGTCTGCTGGTTAACCTTTACTCTGAGCTTCAAATGCCAGTGGGGAAATTCAACAGAATTCTCAGCGAGTTTGATAAGAAGTTTGAATGAAAAGCCCAGACGGCTAATCAGACCTTTGTGCTGGACCATCTCTCTGTGTAAAAGACGTCTTTTTTAAGAATGGTTCAAGGTGGACGGAGGACTTTTGGCAGCATACTGCTGGAATGCAAAGTATAAGACCAACATATTTTACATATATATAAAGGTCTATACTTTGTGTCAGTATGTGTGATATTTATGGTAAATAAGCAGCAGACATAGGAAGACTTACGGAAAAGACGATTTTACTGTTTGAGATAATGCTGAAGCTGGTCCTCCTCACCGACTGTTGCACTGTTGTGATAAAGTTGCACTTCCAGCTAATCACAGTAATACATTTTAGCATTAATATCACTGTAGCTCTATGGGTAGTAATGCTGATTGGTTTATCCACCATTTAGGCTCCTCAGAGGCTGAATCCCTCTGACCTAAACGATACATTGACATTTCTTCTTACGCCACTATGAGGTTGACATTTATATTTTCAAGACATGTCTCAAAAACTGTAGGATGGATTGCCGTGGATCCCAGATAATGATCCCAGTTTTTTCTAGTGCCATCATCCGGCCAAATTAATTTTGTGCAGTTCTTAATAAAAAAAAAAAATCAAATCTTATTTATTTATATAGCATGTTTATATCAACATGAGTTGAACCAAGTGTTCTACTTGTTATCAGACAAACAGCAATAAAATTAGGTGCAAAACATCAAGACAGAATAAAACCCTTAAAATCAAAATAAAATTGAATAAAATAGAAAATCTGTCAGGATTGCAACTTGTAAGATGAATTCATAAATATATATATATATATATATATGAAATCGATTTAAAATATTACAGCCATTAAGAGCAGCCAAAGGCCACTGAAAACATGTATGTCTTGAGTTTTTCTTGAAAATGTCAATGAAGGAGGAACATTTAACTGCACGAGGAAGGCTGTTTCAAAGCTTTGGAGCTGCTACTGCAAAGGCTTGATCTCCCAAGTGGCGAGCTGCAAACTCCAGGGCTAAAAAATTAAGCAAAAGTGACCGTGCCAAAAACTGCAGTTTACTGAATGGCCACTTGAGGCCGACTCTAAAACTGACTCAATCCCCATAGACCCCTATATTGAAATGCCCAACTTTACGGCTGAAATAAACACGTCTACAGCCTGGTATGAAAAGCAACTTTGGTCTCTACAGCTAATTTCCCCATTCATGAAAACTGTACGAGGGTTGAATTTGAATAGAACTGTGTTACGGCTCAGAGTTATGCATAATTAAGGGCGAGGCCACTTTGAAGGACAGGTGCACACCATCAAGGGACAGCCCAGAAACGTTTGCATGGTCTGCCTCAGTTCCACTTACGCTCCACATCTGCTCTTATTAGGAGTCACCACACTTAGCTTCAAAACCTGAAGCTTGGGGGTGACATCATAACGGATTCATGCATCTTTCTATACAGTCTGTAGTTTTGACTGTTTGGTTTTTGATCATGTATCTGTATCTGCGCTTCTCTGTTTTGGCCCCACTGCATCTGTGTTCGTCTGGGATGTTTCTACAGTGGTTGAGTGCATTTCTTCTTAGCAGCTTTTGAGAAAAATCATCCACCAAATGAACGTAACATGAAATAACCTCCACAGTGGTCTGACTCTACTGGAGAATCTCACTCCGTTAATCAGATGGTGCCATTAACATGTGTCTTAATCAAGATGATGGAGTAATGAGCTGAGCACATGAAACAGAGCTGCTCCCATGTCATACTGCGAAAAATAAACAATGCTGTGCAGCGATGATGCGAGTTGTTCTTTAACAAGATCAGTGTCCAATGCTCTGTGGTATATTGCTATGATAATGCTGGCCCAAGACAAAAGAGAATTGGTAAACTTCAGACGCTGTGCACTCACAGACATAAAAGGATGGACTTTTGAACCAGATTTACAAGCCAGTAAAAGCTGCCTGGAGCTTATTATCCATCCTCCCCTTTCAAATACTGTAAAACACTGGATCTGATGTAAGGCCATTGATATGACAAGTGATTCAGGGGTTCATTTCAGGCATGCAGAATTTAATGTGTCCTGGATCTCCTTGTCTCTCTCCTCCTTGCTTTTCCCTTTCGTCTGTTTAACTGCGAGGCTTTACACGTCCACTGAAAATTACAGTTTGATTGGATTTGTGACCGAGCCTTAACCCTTTTTCATAAACATGCTTCTAAACGCGCAAATATGTAATCAACCTTTGTCAAACCCATGGCCTCTTTAAAGAAGCAGCTATTTTGCAAATGCTGTCGAGAGATGTTCAGCACTACCTCTGATCTGTAACGTGAGGTTGTTTACTCACATGCCCCGCTAAGCTGATGTGACCTCTGACAACTGTAGTGTAAGCCGGCCGGTCTCTGTTGGTCATCCTGGGTTGTAAACACAGATCGCTACGAGTGTGAGCAGTCTGTCAGGACGCGAGCATAAACCTGAACAACTATAGCACCGTCCATCCATCTGTTTGCCACACACCTGCTAATCTCCGACAACATTGCTGCAGTCCAATGAGAAGTTGTTTAAAAAAAATCCACACAGAACAAATTATGTACCATTTATGTACTATCTGAGTGTGTGTATTTCTATTACAGTGTTAAATCTAAATTAGTCAGTGGACAGAAAAAACATCAGTGACAGTTTAAAGTAGTTTCTTAAGCAAAAATACCAAAATTGTTTGGTTCCAGTTTCTTAAATATGAGTAAATTGTGGTTTTCTTTGGTAGTAAACTAGCATATTTAGTTTGGAGAGTTGTTAGACAAGAAGCTACTGAATGACTTACTTAAAGCCACTGTTCTACAGTAATAAAAGCTATTCTGATAGAGTAATGCAGTATTCTGAGCTGTGAGCTCTGATGTGCGCCGAGATTTTAAATTAGTCAACCCTCAATTAAATCTGTCAGGCACAAATTCTGCATTTATTGCGTCTATTCTGCCAACGTCGTTATGTGCCATATGGCATTTTTTTGGATGCTTTGTTCATTTGGGTTCATGAGCGTGATCATTTTCTTTTAACTATCTCTGCATCTTTCCTGGAGACAAAATTACACCACTTCACTTAAGGCCAAATTAAAGCTCCTTCACCATCAGCTTTTTGCATTTTTTAATTTTTTTTTGCATTTCTGTCTTCATCGACATCATCTCGGTTGATTTTATGTGACATTCAGAGCAGCTGATTACTCAAGTGGGATTTGGCATTTCATTTCCCTGAGCGGGGTGCGACAATGACAAGTATCCATGTGCGGGTGGCATCTGTCGAATGCTCCTGTGATTAGGAGGCCTAGTCTTACTCTCCTGACATGAGTGGATTTGAGAAGCTGTCCTTTTCCCCTCACCATCACTACTGCAGGATTCTTTTGGCATTCTCCTCTCTTTTCTTTCTTGTCGGCCCCTTTATGATTAGGGCAGCTTTCATGGAGTCTCAGGAAGCCCTCAGGTGGACAAAACTCCATTTCTCTTCCCTGTGTCGATTTTATTTGATGCCCCTCTCTTTCTCTGTCCCTCTAAATTAAGATTCCTCTTTGGGCTCGTCAGACTCAGCTCCTCCAGGCGTTGCTGCTCTGCCTGGCACACAATGGCACTGCTGCCTCCTCCCCGCCACGCTAGTTCACGTGCCTCAGCCAGAGGGGACTGACTCATTCTGGTCATGTGACATCATTTGGAATTAACAGTGGTGGGAAAAAAGAGTGAGGGCACAAAAGTGAAAGCCACACGACTGGTTGAACTAATATGTGCAATGCGGTTTGGAGCATAAATGCTTGTGTTCTGGCGTCAGTGATTGGTGTAATCAATTAGAAGAGCAGGATGCACTGGACCGAGAAGTGATCAGAATTTTGGCTTATTTAGAGTCATTTCTGAACACATTTCATGGCTGTGTTACTGTCTCACAACAACAAAGGATCATTTATTGAACTTCGGCACTTTACTCATTATCTCTGCTCCATTGCGTCCTTTACTTTCACTCCGTACACTTTTCTTCTCTTCATTTGCATTTCTTTCTTTTTTTTTTTTTACGTATCTCTTATCAAACTGCTCACATATTATCATCATTATAATTGTTTTGTTAGTTTAGGTGCATCTTTTAGTGAGCTGTGCCGTATTAAGCGGTAGTCTGCCAACAGGCTTGCCGAGATCTCCCTCTCCTCCCTTCTTTCACATCAGTCAAATCTCCTGGGAGAGCCCCGACTCTCAAGTTAACTCCTATTTCCATGGTAACTGAGGCAGGCATACAGAGGTCCAGGCAGCCATGGCCCAGAGCTACTCAGCTGCAAAGGCACAAATTGTGCCTCATCATTGCTGCTGCTGCTGCATGGGATAGGATGTGGAGACTATCGGATGTGTCTTTGGCTGCTGTGCCAACTCAAGTAAGACTATCATGGGTGTAAGTGAATGGTGTGATCCAAGTCAAGGTCAGTGCATGTAAGGAAAGTAATGGTAGAATATTTTTTTATATTATTTTAAAGGCTGAATGCTAATGACAAACACTAAAGTTGAGGTATAAAAGAATAATAATTAGATTTTAGATAATGATTGTCACACTGTTTGGAAGCTACACCACATATTCACCACTTTAAAGTTATGTAGGGGGGAAAGAATCCTGAAAAAAAACTAATATTGTCTTTATTACAGCGAAGGTGAAAAGTAAGCATCCTTATGCAAACAAAACCAGTATTACAGGATATAAGGTCCTTATGAGTTCTATGTGAGTGACAGAACTCTGTGGTGATGTAATTATTACTACAGCAAAGGAGGAAGTTGGGCAAACGTAAAGAACAACAAAGTCTACATGAGGAGGAGGTCAGGGTGGATGCACAGGTAAACAAAATACCTGACTTTAACTCAGGGGTCGGTGGTTATTTCAGGGTTTATAGTATTTAAAGCAAGCTTGTGATCTTTCTTTAACTTTGACAAAGTATTTATTATTGAATTCAGGATATCGAAGCTCCCCTAATTTAACAAAGAAGTTATTTTAATCCAACTCATGAGCTTTCCTTTAACCATTTCAGGTAACATCATAAAACAGATTTTCAGTTTTAGAAAGCACACAGTAATTATTTTGCCTGATAGTGGTGTCTGTCTGTTCTGAGGGCACTGTGTGAACTACAGGGAAGTAAAGGGGAGCTTTGTTCCTCTTCATAAGGCTTCATAAGTTCCCCTGAAGACATTGTGTGTCATTTTTATCATACATTTCTGGTTACATCATCATGGATAATGCATAAAATGAGGCCATTATTGATGTGTCATTCATTCAAGAGGGCAACTCATCACTAATTCACTTTATTAAAGATACTGGCATGCAGGCTGTTGCCATCATCACTGAAGTGTGGCGGTGGCGGCACAATATCAGCTTTCTTCCAGCCAACCGCTGTAAAACAAAACAGAAGAACAAACCTAACCCTCCATGGTGCTGAAAGCATAATACTCTCATTATTAGGAATAATGACAAATAAAAGCTAAATTAAGTGCTTTATCATTGTTCTATCTGTCATTTATGGCCATGAAAAATTTTTTAAAAAGTAAACTCCCTTGAAGGCCATTGTCCAAGTTGCACACTGGGACACCCAATGTGTTTTGTCTAATTTGAAAGAACTGGAAAAAGACCAATGACTATTATTTGTTGACTTGAAAAGCTGACACATACTGTGAGATATAACGAGAGGCACAACTGGAAGACGAATGGGAAAAGTAAACATTAGACAGGAGTGAAACTGGTGACATTGGAACCGAGCTGCAAATAAATCCATCAGCACGACGGCATCTTATCAGTGACTGTGATTGAAGCCCACCAGCCTGCACGCCAGCCTGCCGACAGTGTTTAAGCATCGGTGTGGGTCGGGGTTGATCCACCGCTGCCAATCCCCTGGATGCTTGTTCAGCACCCCACTGCTCCCCCCACTATTTCTAAACCACCTCATTACATCTTCCAGGGTCTCTCCACCTGTGAATGAACAGCCCTCCACCACAAATCCTGCAAAAGGATTCTGGATTATCCAACAAGGATTAGACCTCGACACACCAAACAGGGGCAGCCACATTAACAACACAGACTGATAATGTTAAACCCCAGAAACGGAGTGAGGTGTGTTTTAATTGTGTGTGATTAAATTTCACACATTCCTTTAGTGTATATTTGACAAATGTTTGAAGTACTGAACTGATACAGATCTTGGAGTGGAAATGTGTTTTACTTTTGTTTCTTCAGTATGTTGAAAACTAAACTTAAACACATCTGATAAGAGATTTGAAAAGACTCGAGGGTCAAAGAGCAGATTAGATGCATGATTCAAATTTGATTAAAAAATGTCAGTAAACACACAACCCTACCACCTTTGCTACCTTTATCAGGTTTTACTGAAGCCATAAATCCAAACGGGGGCAGTGGAGTGGAGCTGAGCTGTAAAATGGCAACCACTGCAGCTGGTTAGAGCTGGAGGAGCTGTCAATCAGGGCAAACAACAAACCCAAAAATACACCCCTCTTTAAAACCTCACATATCCTCAGTGGAACAATAATTTTCACCAGTGTTAACATTACAAGAAGTAACTTTAGCCCTTGAGAATTGACTGATTATGTTTTTCTTGTAAAATGTTGGCAGCTTATCCACAGTCATAGTTTTTTGGAGACTGTTAAAGGAAAATATTTGAGCTTTGGCATTAAAAGAGTACTCTACCAATTTAGTATTGCACTCCTAAAACTACAATAAAATTATAAGCAATTATCTGTTTATTTTGGCCGACATCGATACGATAACTAAAATGGAATATTTTGCAAATGGAAAAACACGTACACATAAATACGCTTACATTAGATTGACAAGGATATTTTTGTAATACAACACCAGTGTTCAGAGCAACATCCCCAGGATCAAGAATACAACCAATAATTAATTCAGAATCTTGTTTGTAATGACCTTAGTTTTTCTTACTATACACTAATAATCAGACCATATCTCCTTTATAAATGAGCTTGTACAGGCTATCAAAGCCAACAGAATAACTTTGCACAATGTCAAGCTAAATAATGCTCTGTTAAAGCCTTTGAACTTGACTCTTTAGAAAGTCCAGGTCTTTTATAATAACGTGTGCATCACTCATCCTCTCCTCTGTCCTCTTCTCTCTGCTGCAAAGATGTAAAGGGCCTCAGTGCTCTGCAGCTAATGTTGGTAAAGATGAGGCGAAGCTGTCGGTGCCAGTCTCAAAAAATTCAACTAAGTTTAAACGATTGCACATGATTAGCGTTTGTAGCTTGTTCAGACAATTTACTATGTCTGTCAGAAACATAGCTGCTATGGATGAAAAGGGAGCAGTTGGAGAAACAGTCGAAGATACTATAAGTAGATTTATTTTACTACGGTAGATCATAAACATGTCCAGACTTGAACTTTACTTTTGAAGTCTATGTAGGTTTTACAAACGGGGCACACATTTTCTTGATTATGCCAACGGGCCTGAATAATGTGAAATAGAACCTGTAAGAAGCAAATTGAAACTCAATTAGAAGAACTATTGTGGTGGTTCAGGGCAGCTTGACTTCCAGTTTGGAGGATTTCTGGAGAGGGGGGGAAGAGAATCAATTAAAATGTAGTGGTGGCTTTTCAAATGGTTGCGCCTCTCCATCTGATGTGGCACTGCATTGATGTGACTCATTATGAAGCCAGGTTTGGTTACTTTTCTCAGTATTTTATATAAGCACTGACACATTAAATGTTCAGTTGGAATTGTTTATTGCTACATTATCAGCCGTTCTAGCAGCTTAGTGAAGTTTTTTTTTAGTGAATCCAACACTTATTTCAGTGTGTTTGATGCCATTAGATGTGGCACATGGTCCCCAGAGGACTCCCCTTAGACCAAACAGTCGCCTGCAGTTGTAACTTCCCATGTGGTGGATTGGTGCAAAGTTTTGTTTGACACATGATTCTCAGATGATGTATCTGAATGAGAAAGTTCAGCTTGTGCCATTTTCTGGGCAAAGTTTTAAGCTAACTAAAAGCTAAACATCCGCATGTTAGCATTGTCATTATTAGCGAGCAGGTTTATTTATTTAGCAACTTATTATACACAGAGGTTATTCAAAGTGCTTCACTGGCAGATTTAAAAAAATTGAATAAAATAAACATGTAATCAAAATTTAGGTAAAAAATTAAATTAGCCTAATACAGTACAGAAAAGTTGTATAAAGTGCACACAGATTTATGGAATAATTAAACCTGACTGACTAAAACAGCTAAAAAAAAAGATGAGATGAAAAAAAAGAGATGAAGTATGCAATAAATAAATGAATTAAAATGAAGGGAATAAAAGTTCAGACAAGTTTACTGAAAAGGATGCTGGCGTTAGCATTGTGCTGACATTAGCATTTAGCTCAAGTACAGCCTCACAGGCCAACAAGCACGGTTGTAGACTTTTACTCCTTATTACAACCAAGAGGATGAGGCATCTGTTATGTTTAATGAAAATATATATATATTTTTTAATTTCAGTGTGATCCTTGGCCTAATTAGTCTGAACATGCATTAACAGCTCTGTCTCCAGGCGAAAAGTGAAGCCAGATGCTTCAAAATTCACTGAAAAGGCTCGTTATTTGAGGCATGGATTACGGACTGGACTTGGAGTTAATCTGATGAAATGTTGGTCTTGATATGAGCTTGATTTTTCTCATAGTGCCGGTTAACATTTGCGAGCCACAGAACAGCACCTGGGATTTGTCTGTGGGTCCTCGACGTTCGCGGACCACCTGAAGGATTTGGCCTGTTAATTACATTATTAAGGGCCTTAACTCTGACCGGCTTGTGAGCTGCCTTCCAATCTATTTTCCAAATCAAAACCTAAGTATGTCATGTTTATTCCATTTCAGCAATAATTTACTCTCGGTGACCCACGGAGCACCTGCTGCATCCCATTCCGCAGTTTGTTGCATGTTGTCCCAGTTGCCTTCTCTGCACCGACTACATCTGTTAAAGCAGCGTAACATACAATTAAAGTCCCTTAATGGTTCATCATGTGGAAGATAATTATAACACACAGCGGAATGCTAATTATATCAATGATCTTCTCTCCTAACGTCCTACTAAAACCAATGTCATTTAGCTGCTACTTATGGACGTGCAGAGTGGCCTAGTTTCTGCCCTGCCGACAGGAATGCAGAGAAGGCTACCTCGCCTGAAGAGCATTTGGAACGTAGCTGTTGTTTTGCACTGATGTTGTTCAGGGCTATTTGGTCGTTCGAAGATTAAAGTATCTCATTTGTGGGAACTGATGCGCACTGATGAGCGTGTGCAGTACATCAGCCATTTCCCATTTGCAGTAAATGAATGAAAAGTGATTGAAATGTGGTTGTTGCAAAAACATAATGATGGTAGAATTGACTACTGGCAATATTTCTATCAATTACCTCAGCTGAATGAGAAATATCCATTGAGCAGAGTGGCCTCCAGACTCTACCATATCTGTAGAATGCTTAGAAAGAAACCAATTTTACTGTGTAATCACGGTTTAAAATTTCCTCCTGAAATTAAATTGGATTAACCTATGTTTTTATCATGAACCTCATATGAATAGATACAAACTTGTACTTATCATTTTAAGAACTTAATTAATTTCAGAGCTTCTGAGCTTGAACATGCTATAACTGAAACAAGAATACAACAGAAATATTACATATACTATGGTGTATTAGCACCTTATGAGTCTCCTTTTAGCTCAGTAGTTTTTGGTCTTTATTTGGAGATTGCTCCACAGTGTTCATCACATTGTTGCTGACCTTGTGCATTTGTCATTCGTTGCTGAGCAGCTACAATGGATTCTAAAAGCTTTTGCACTGAAACTGGAAATGGCGCTACAAGAGCGGTGAGCTTGAATAAAAACAGTAAAGTTGTTTTGGAAAACCAGAAAATAAGTTCTGAAAGCAGCAGCAGAAGAAGCATTGCAGTTTTTAAAACCAGTCAAATAAGCAAATAAAAGACAGAGCAACAGACATGAATTGTAGAGCTAAAGGCTACAAAAGGATAAAATAAGATACTAAAAACTGAACAGACAAAAGCAGCAAGTGGGTCTTGAGCTGCTTTTTAAGGAGTCCCACAGATCTTTAGTCCAACGGGGAGAAAGTTCCAAAGTTTCGAAGCTACTACCTCAAATGCACCGCCTCCTTTTGACTTGAGCCTGAAGCGAGGAGAGACCAACAAGCTGGACTTCAGATTCCTGCTGCTGCTGAAGGTCTGCAGTAGCTCTTTAAAGTAGGCAGGTGTTGGACCATGAGAGCCTCTAAACTAGATCACAAGAATCTTGAACTGCTTTCTGAGTTTGATGATAAGCCAGTGTATCTAATTTGGTGTGATATGAGGCCTTCTGAAGGTGCAAAGGCAGCATAATTTAGGATCACTTCTAAGCGATGGAGAAGAAGACGGAATGAAATAAATTTACAAATAATCAGCTCCATCTCAGTTAAGGACACAGTGGGCTGGGGTTTGCTGGTCAAGTCACTTATTGGTGGCGTGTAATGTGCGTAAATCTTTGGAAAGTTGTGGACAAAAACATGTGACAGCTACGGCGAATTGGAATATGTGTGTACATGTCAGTGAAGTAAATTAAAACACTGCATTTGCCAAGAAGGAAAACAATTTAAAGACAAGTTTAAGATTTCTGGAAGTGTACTTCCATGTTTATACAGTAAATATGAAGCTTCATGGTAAAAAAAAAAAATGTTTTTATATGTTTTTTAACAATTTGGAGTTATTTTACTGATTTTCCCTGTTTTGTTAAATTAAAGATAATAACTAGTAAAATCCCAGATTTTAAAAAAAAATTTACATGTTAACCTTAAAAAAGTGTGAATAATGTCTGCTCTGTATTTTTTATAAATGTTGGTTTGTTCTTTGACAGCACTTGACTTTAAACTTACACGTTTTTACTGTATTCAAATCAGCAAAAGATTTTATTTTACAAATATTTGCTGTTATTTAAAACAATTTTTAAATGTTTTTTTTAACAGATATTTTCTGCTTTGTTAAATCACAGATAATATCTAGTAATGACTGTAAAAACAAGACCAAAACTGATAAAAACCAAAACATAATGTCCACATTAAAAATCTGCATTTTAACAAGTAGTAATTTGTTCTTTTACAATGTGTGACCATAGAATTACACAGTTTTATTGTATTTAAATTAGCTAAAAGAATATCAGTATTTTACAGAGCTTTTCTTTTCACTTTTTTATTTTCTTCTTTTTTTTAAATATAGTTTTTAAACATTATGGCATTCTACTGTATACTACTGTATACTATTGTATTACAGTATTCTACGGTATTTTTGTTGCACCCTTGCTGCAAATGTTACCTGTGTTTTTTTCAGTGCACCATAACAGAACAAAGACTGGAAACGGGGAAACTTCTAGCCTTACTAGATGCTGTTTGATCAAATATGTCCAAAGAGGTTTTTATCCATATATGCACAACCACTGTCGGTTCATGAAAGTGTGGAAAATTCAAATTTCAATCCTAAAGTGAGCCTCAAGTGCACCCTCATCTTTGTATTAACTTGAATTATAGTGAAAAGTTTTGCAGTGTGCAGCGCTGTAAAATGCCACTTTAGCATTGTGTGCTGTTTATATATTAGTATCTGCATTCGACTATATCACTGTTTTAGAGGGATTATAAACCACTGTGCCATCCTAGGTATATTACATAAACCATCCTCTAATCGCCATCAGCAGGTCTGTGTGATTTAAGGGATTCTGTGGCAGCTATTATTGCAGCACAACAAATATTTGCTTCCTCAATCTCACAACGCGATACTCTGTCAAGAAAATCAATTCCCCACTTTCACTTTCTTGTACCTGAACTCACGCGGCCCTTCTAATATCACAATCTTCACTTGATCCTCACTTCACTGGTGATTCTTCCTTATCGGTGATCATTGGCTGTGAGATATGAGCCTTCAGGGAGGATCCGTATGAGTCAGCATCCTGGGCTAAACCCCGACAATAACAACATCCATCAGCATTAACTGTACTGTACACTCAGCTCGCAAAAGGACGTCACGTTGCCATGAGAGGGACATGCAGGTGTCGTGTAACATGTTTCATGTGTCAGCTGGAGAATTTAAACTCTCAACTGAACTCGTAGATCAGAGCATCTGTGCATCCAGTGTGCTGTGACGGGAGGCTCACTCATCAGTTATCTGCCAATGAGTTTCTGAACGGGAATAAGTAGGCACATAAAATGAATCCTAAAATGAACCCTGGAACATCCTAATCTGTGTCACAGCAAATATTAAAGACAGACTAAGAGATATGATCTCTTTGTAAATTTGAGACAGAAGTATTCAAAAATTATCTCTGTACCTCACACAGTGACTACTTTGTTACCTATTCTTCAGAATGCATGTTTAAAGGAAGCTATGTTGATATAAACTGACATCCACTTAATAAACATATGATGATATAACACATTTTTTTAATGAATCGATTAATCCTTTGGTCTATCAAATAACTAGCAAAAATTAAGTAAATAAAAATCACAGCTTTGAAAAGCTCAGTGTATCTTAATAAAAGTATTGTGTTGCCTGAACAACAGTCCAAATGATACTATTCAGTTGACTATCATACATAACAGAAAATCCTGCCAAACTGAAACTGTTTATGTACCTTTTTTTCTTCTTACTATTAATAGTTGGCAGTTATTTTTCTGTTTGTTAACCTCCTCCACCTTCTCGTAGGCCAAAAGGGCACGTTATCATACGTTCTGATCACTGATAATCAGAAAATAACCATAAAAACGTAGGCGACCTCTTGCGGTTGTGTGAATAGGCGATGAGAAATTTCCTATCACCCTTGAAACATACAAAATGGAGCTTTGTAATGTAGGAACAGTTTTTTTTTTTAACCCAAACATTGATCTTTTTCTGAACCTAACCACGTAGTTTTGGTGCCTAAACTTAACCAAACCATGCAGGTAAACATAAAGGTCAAAACAAAAGTCAAAACAAGACATGAGTAAATTTGTCTGGGCTGAAAGTCTGCTGACTTATGCTACTACCAACACCTCCAGATATAGACTTTTGCTTCTCTTTGTGAATGATAAACCACAATGACAACGCTTATTGAGTGGTGTAATAAGGTCCAAAACAGCTGATCTTTTAACTGTTGAGAAGTCTGTGTAGATTCTCAGTCATCCATTTGAAATAGCAACTGGACTTCTTTTGGGTTATTACCTCTGCCAAGCGTCAAGTTGCAAGATAACTTGAAAAGTTATGAACGGATTTTGATAAAATTTTCAGGAAATGTTGAATATGGGACAAGGAAGAGATGATTTTATTTTGGTGCCCCTCTTATCCAATATTGCAGATTCTAAATCAATGGCATGATGTGAAATAGCTGAAAATTTCAACCTTTGATCTTGAATAGTGTCTCAGGTATTGTCATTCAAACATAGCGTCAAATTTAAATGTATGCAACACACAAATATCACATACGTCTTTATAAAACTCTATATATTATGCTATAAAAACTTCAGGCAAATCAGAAATGGTCGAGCAGAAATCATCTAAAGATTTGATGATTTGAGATGGAATGACCCTTTTAGGAATCTAAAAGAGAACACCAGTGGCTTTTTACTGAAGCTCTTAGGAGAAAATCCATGAAAACCACAAATATTGACTTCTTGTTGCCGATAGAGATGAAGTCAGAGGACCCGAAAAGTCATTAGATACAGTCTCTGGGGACAATTTCACACCTATTCATCCAATAGTTATGATGTAAGTCTGAACCACATTTGGTGGACCAACTAATTTTCTTAGCCCAAGACCACCATTGGTGCCGTCTTGTGTTCTAACTTTTGTTCTAAGTACATACAATCATGCTTTATTCGTGTCTAATAAATGTTAGATGTAGAAGCTGTATTTTGCTTGGATGTACTGTGGAGTTTCTGGGCCTTATATTCAAGGATGGCTCCATCTCCATGCAGCTGCATCACCTATAAATCACCATCCCAACTGGAAACACTTACTCAGAATGTCACTTTTACATTGTTTAGACAGTAGACAGGATTTACAGTTTTAATGGGAGAAGTCTTTAAAAACTACAGAAGTTATACATTAGTATTCATTATCCTGGCTCCACTTCAGAGCCCACTTTGCTGTTTGTGAAAAGTTCTTATCAATAATCAGCGCTCAGGAAAGTTATGACCTAAACAACTCCCGTGGGATTTGTTTCCATCTCAACCGCACTCACACACACAGTATTGTGGCGGCTCTGTAAAGATAACAGGAAGGAAGGGTGGGTTTCTCATCCTGCGCCGTTATTTGTTGATGTATCTTTTATCTTTTGGGAAGCATCTCGTCCAGCTCCATCTCCTCCCTCACTGGGAATTCGTGGGACCTGCCCAGGAAGACGTGCACGAGATTTCTGCAGCGTTGTGTTACTGGATTGTGGGGTGGTAGATAATCACCATGGCGATCCTTGGCTGAAATGGATTGCTTTTTAAAGATTTTTGTGTTTGTTGCGTTTGCTCAGTCCCATAGGGTGTTGGTACAGACAGATAGGAATCACAGTCATGGTTTATGTCGGCAACTTCTCCATTTTACTTTCTCCACTTTTTTCTCTGCATTTCTTAGTTCCTCAGTATCTATCTGTATAATTTATAACATGTTTACCTCCCACGCTCCCCCTTTAGCGTATGTATGGTATATCCTTTAGAAATCCCTTTTCCCTCCCTCATAAAACTTGTATGCCAGGAGTGAGATAATAGTCAAGACATTGCACTTATTTAGATGCTGTTGGTCAAGAAATCTGAGTCTACAGGCCAATGATCCTAAGTGCCTGTAATGCCATTTCAGTGTGTGTTTTTAAACACATCTGCATCATTTTAATGTTTGCCTATCAGAACATTATATACAGTGGAAACCAGAAGTTTACATACACTGCATAAAAAGACACATTACCATTATTTTCTCACTGTCTGACAATAAATCAGACTAAACCTTTCCTGTTTTAGAACAGTTAGGATTACCAAAATTATTTCTATTTGCTAAATGCCAAAATAATGAGAGAGAGAATTTTTTTAGAGAATTTTTTATGCTTTTCTTTAAGGTCAAAAGTTTACATACATGTCCTTAGTATTTGTTAACATTGCCTTTAAACTGTATAACATGGTTCAAACGTTTTGGGTATCCTTCCTCAAGCTTCTCACTGTAGTTTGCAGGAATTCTGGCCCATTCCTCCTGACAGAACTGGTGGAACTGAGTCAGATTTGTAGGCCGCCTTGCTCACACACGTCTTTTCTGCTCTGCCCACAAATTTTCTATAGGATTGAGATCAGGGCTTTGTGATGGCTGCTCC